>NDGM011244779.1:1751-11831 GCA_002564305.1 Octomys mimax
AGAAGAAGAAGAAGAGGAGGAGGAGGAGGAGGAGGAGGAGGAGGAGGAGGAGGAGAAGAAGAAAAGAAGAAGAAAAGAAATGAACTCTTACTTTTATCTATCTCCTAAGCACTTTGAAAATGTTTTCATAAAAATAGTTTTCAAAGTATAGGACTAGGAGTGACCCTTCGAAGAATCTAGTTCTTTTCCCCCAGGACATTTAAATTCTTTAACCAACGAAGAAATAATCACATTTAAAGGTAATTGAGAAAATAGAAATTATCCAACATCTGTTGATCTTGAGACAGGAGAGGCCTAGATGCTTCCCAAGTGGTTCTTCTTATTTATTCATTTTTTCTCATGTGGCTGCCCCAAATGCGTCACAGTTAGCAAGCTTAAATTGTATATCCACCCCAAAGGACTTCACAGCCTCTCTAGGTAACTCTGTTGATCTGCAGCTCCCTCAGGTCTACAAGGAGCCCATTTTCCACTGAAGATGAAACAAAAAGTCTGACTCCACACATGCAAGAACTCACCCCTTTCTTCTACATAAGCAACTTCTTCCACATCATTAGTAGGTCAGTCCATATACTATTCCACTGTAAGTCCTAATAAAGCCTCTATGGGATGGCATAGTTTTGCCTATTCATGCATTCACTGTCAAGCAGACGAGGCTGCTCTGCTCTGCTCCAATCACCAGTGACAGAATTCCTGTGGTTGGCTAGGACTTACTAGCACCAGCTGCCAGAGAGTGGTGGAGTGTCACTAGACATTTCAAACTCAAAGTTATTAACTGTAGAAGGAGCTTCACTTCACCTATTTATGATTTCTACACAAACTGAGCAAAAGAACTGTCAGCTAAGTGGTGACAATACTGTTCTGCTTGACAACTAGGAAACTTGGGCTTTGAATTACATAGAATTATGTCACTGGCAAGTGGCAAAACTTGGATTTGTCTCTTCTACTCTTTCTCTTTAGCTCTGTCTACTTCTACAGTTAGAGCTCTTTGACCTAAACAAAATAGCCTGTTTAAAAATATTAATCTAGGGGCCGGGGAGATGGCTCAGTGGAATAAGCACTTGCCTGGCAAGTGCAAGGGCCTGATTTCAATCCCTGGTTCCACCAAAAAAACAAACAAAAAAAAAAACAAAAAAACAAATCTAAGTATTTTTTTCACTATCAAGAATCTATTTGAAATGACTATGAAATGATGAAGGTATGGAACTAATAATATTCTCACTGTCCAGCTGTTTATGCAAAGGATTAGAAAGATTTTGATTTGTCCAAGATAGTAGGTACATCGTGGCAGCAGTAAAGGTAAGGCTGCAGGTACTATTTTCTTTACCTTGTTTCTCATGTACCTAGCTTAGAAAAATCATGTTGAGAGATTGATGTAGAATTAAAATGATATTTCTGGAATCTAAGGCATTGGAAAGGATGGGAGGGGGAATGTGGAGTCTGCCTCTCTTCTGTTTCTCCTCATATTTAGTGCTGGGGGTTGAACCTGGGGTCTCTGGTATGCTAGGTAAGCACTCCACCATTGAGACACACCCCCAGCCACTGGAAGCCACTTTTATGTGTGCCTTCTGAGACATGTAATGAATTCAGATAATGATATGTACCTGGTATTGTTGTGAGGTTACGTGGTATAATGCTTGGGGGCAGTTGGAGGTCACAGTCAGTGTTTCCATCACCTTCCTAGTGATCTAGGTTTGGGTGGAAGCTGATTGGTAACATGTCTTTACAGTGAGGTATCAAAGACTAGAAATGGAATACAATGATTATTCTGGTTTGAATGAAGTCTTCACAGGTTTGCATTTTGTGTCTGTCTGTTAAGCAAATACAAACTTATTTTTGAACTAATTCAACTCCTTTGAAACTTTTGCTTAAAGACAATATTTAAAGATGTATTGGTTTGAAGACAACAAAACAAAAGCATAAAACCGTCATATCTAAGTGTCCTTAATGGTTTGTATAATGTTGCCTTGTGAAACAAGAAATAGCTATTTCATTGTTAAACTGACATCTCTATAGCTTTTGACTATGGCAGTGGTAATTGCTGTATATCATGAACAAATATTGATAGATATTTTCACATCTAAAATTGTTTCCTTAAGTCTGTAAGAACCACTTAAAGAAACCAATTAAAATATTTTAAAGCAACTCCTTGGTTTTAATATTTAATTAGATGCAGCTTGAAGTGTGCCTTGGATTATCCAACCTTCCATAGAGTTATGCAAGTGTATATGACATGGGTCAGCATGTGGGCTCAAGACTGTTTTAACTGGGCACCTCTAGCTGCAAGCAGCACTTTAAAATCCTGTGCAAAGCATGCAGAAATAGTCCTTACCCTGTGCGTCCAGCAGAGGACAGTAGAATCCCAGCTTTCTGTTTGGACAGTTTTTTGTTCTCATGACTGCAATTGCTTGTGTTCTGAAGTTCTCAAGCAGCTGATATATAATTGCAGACATTAAACATTTCTGAGGTGAAACATAAAATATATTGTGAGGTCAATGAAATCCTTTGGCAAGACTTCTCTGAAGATCTGACCCCTTGCCACGACAGTACAAGACTGAAAATATTGCCCACCATTCATTGGCTCATAACATCTTATGTCTGGGGAACCTCATTGACCACATGTAGCTGTGTTGCTTTATTTTGTTTAAATATAGCCGCACTTTTTGTGACTGTATTTGGATACATTTTCCCCAGTTGTCAATATATGAAGTATGCCATTTCATATTTTATCCTAGCTGCTTTTGAGATTTCATTTTCTTAATCAACAGAAAACTGAGGGAGGTTTATGTTCTTTCTCCCAGTCATCTAGTTGCTTTCTTCTCTTCAAAATTTCTTAGGAATTATCCTTAATTTGGCTTTTGGTTAGTGGAACCTATGGATAGTTTCCTTTTTTTGTAAGGTAAATGAATTCTTAAAGGGCAGAAAGGAAAATAGAGAATCCTGGGGCATCTTTGGTGAATTCTCTGTGCTCTGCAGACATTCCTTTGAAATGTGCAGATGGAAATGCTACGTGTTAACTTATCAGCAAGTCTGATGCCTAATTCAGGAACCACACTGAACTTTTTATGTGATCAGACTAGAAATAAGATGCTACAGGCATACCTAGTTTGGGACCACTAATGATTACGTTTCTTTGAGAAAACCCACAGAAATATTAGATAATAGAGTTTGATGACCTACATTTCACTGTGTTTTCTGCAGGTCCTTCCTATTTAAGTCACAGCTGGAGCTGACCAGTGGGCAGTCACATTACATCTCAAAATAAAGATCTATTAGGCAGAGGTAGAAAAGACTACAAAGAACAAATTATATACTCCTGTCTTTGAACTGCTTGATATGACATACTGTGGATTGTGGGTCCAACTCAATTATCTAGGGGGCTATAAGACATCAGGAAACCCTTGAAGGCCAATGTCAAGGATTTTATCATGCTTTGAGAATTCCTGGAAGAAAAGTTCTTCAATGGGTCTGAGGAGATAGTTCAAAGCCCAAAGTGCCTGCCTGGCAAATGCAAGTACCTGGGTTCGATCCCCTATACCACATGCTGTGCTAGCCCCGTGTGGAGCAGGTCTCTGAAACTGTGTGTAGTGCTGCATGCCTGTAATCCCAGTGCTGGGGAAGCTGATACAGGAGGATCACTTTGAGTCTGAGCTACGTAGTGAGACCCTATACCAAATATATAAAGAAAAGAATTAAAAAATGATGCTTTTCAAAACAGATAATTTTGTACACCTTGTGAAGGAGGCACATATACCATAGTATACTCAGTACACAATTTTTGAGTGAATGAATGAATATATGTAATGAATTACTATTTAAAAATCAGAACCAAATAAACTGATAATTCTCTTTATTGGACATATGTGATCCATATTTTTCCATTAAAATCTCAAAATTTTTTCTATTAAAATTTTTCTTTTAGTCCATTTACTGTTTATATTACTCTAAGAAATGACTAAAGCTGGATCTTTATGAAATGTGTAAATTATCCTATAAATTTAGATAAAAAGCAAATGTCATTGATTATTATATACAGTAAGATAAGAAAAGAAACCGGAAGACAGAATTACTGCCCTGAAAATCTACAATATGATATGGAGATGAGGGGAGATGAGGGTAACCCACATGAAAGTGCTAAGCATGGGTAAGATTTGATGTCCAGAGTTACAATTCTTTATTGCTGATTATGTTATAGATTATGGGAAGAGGAAGATTATCAGAGGCAGATGTGGCTTAGGAAAACATCATGGACAAAGTGAGAATTTAACCTAATATTTGAAACAGAATGTCATGGAGTAGAGAAGGATGTGAAGGGTATTATTTAAGACATTACCTCTTGTTGGGCCCTGGAACAGGGCTTGCCCATTCCTTTCTTAGAGCAGCTACTATACTCTGGTAGTTACTTACCTGTGGGCTTCATCTTGCCTATTAGAGGCATTAGCTATTGAGGGATGGGGTCTTGTCTTAAATATCCAGGAAGGCTCCCTTTTACTGGCCAGCAGTAAAACATTGAGATTTTATTTTAGTAAAGGAACTGAGGCTGAGAGCTAGTGGAAAGGAGCATGGCATACGTGTGCAGGTGCAGGGTGCAGAAGAGAAAATGTAACTCAGTAGGGCATCTGCTGCTTGGAGCAGAGTTTGTGCTGACAGAAGTAGAAATGGGTTCTTTGGAGATAGTAGACATTTCATCAATGCAATAAAGGAAGAGATCAGATGAGATAGATTAGCAGTAGGGAACTATTTAAAATGGAAAATGGTATAAAATTAATTTTATTGGAAATTAATTTGGCTTTTACACACAATGAATTTCATAATAGCGGTTTTGTTACTAGAAAATCTGAAATATAACAAAATTTGACAACAAGTGATTCCAAACCTGCTATTCTTTTTCTTTTTTAGGACCAGGGATCAAAGTCAGTACTTTCCAGGAAGGTGTCTAAGCCACTGAGCTATCTCCCAGCCTGATATTATTTTCTTGAACTTAAAGAGATTGTTTGTACATAGTTTCATACAGATTTTTTTTTAGAAAAGAGAAAAGTAAAACACAAATACTTTGATTAGAAACAAAGGAAATGAGGGCCAGCCAAGTAGCTCAGTGGATTAAAGTGCTTGCAAGCAGGCACAGGGGCCAGGGGTTCGATCCCCAGGCCTGCTGTGCTGGCCCTGCCTCCAGGGAGGGTTGCGACAGCAATTGAGACTGAGCATGGTGGGGCCTGTAATCCCAGCCCTTGGGAGGCTGTAAACAGCTGGATCAGTATGAGTTTGACCTAGTACTGAGACCCTGAACACCCTGTAGGACCTCCCCTAAAATTAAAAAAAAAAAGGAAAAGGGAAAGAGCAGAAAAATCACTCATAAAAGAGCACAATAAAACCAGAAGAAATACTTTGAAATGACACAAAATTGACCTTTTTAGCAAGTCCCAGGCAGATTCTTACTTCTTGCCTAATCATAGTTTCTATAATTAATGAATAGTAAGTAATAAATGATAGCAACTAATAAGTAAAGACTAGCCTCTGTGTAATGTGGAAGAATTTCAGTTTGAAGCAAGAGATGGTTTGGAACTGGGTGTGGTGATGCATGCCTATAATCCCAGCACTCAGGAGGTTGAAATGGAAGGATCATTGTGAGTTCAAGACCAGCCTGGGGGCTACAAAAGTGAGCGCAAGGCCAGCCCAAACTGTATAGTGAGACCCTGTCTCAATATATATATATATATATATATATATATGAAGCAAGAGATGGTTGTCCTACAAGGTGACAAAACAAAAGTTCAGGGGAAAAGTTCCTTAGATGTAGGGATGGTCTTTCCAGGACCATCTATTCTTGGATGGATGGTATATTCACAAAGGGATGGTAGCAAACAGGAATCCCTCCTACAGTGGCATTACCAAGTCAGCTGTTGGATTTGTGATATGTGCACATGATGCTGCTCAAATGAGCAAGACAAAGAATGGTGGGTTTAGGCCCTGAAAAATTTCCAGTGGAGCTGCACTTGAAATCAACAGTCTGTGACTTTAGGAAAAGGCATGTTAGTTGGCAAGGATTTATGTTTCCTTAATATGTCTCTTTCCATTCACCACAGCAGTCTTGCATATTGATGTGCCCTCTGGTTATTCATAATTAGATAAGACATGCATGCAAATCTCATATGACTAAACTTAAAATCACTATCCAAGTGGTACCATTTCTTGTGTTTCCCATCTCAGTAAATGAAATCACTAGTCCAGTCTATAGACTTGGAATTTGTTCTTGACTTCTTCCTTCACTTTGCTTTGTATACCTAATTAGCCACCACATTCTATCTTCTCCATTCTAAGGCTTGAAAGTTAGAATGAGAAGGACATAGTCACCCTATTGGTCAAACTCAGGTGGTGGTGGTGTGTGTGGACAGGCTTTTTGGTGGTAGTGTCCCAGAGTCTGGCCAGTGCCTTCCTAAAGGCCTTCCTCAGTGTGCAAGTTGGCCACGCTCACTACCTGAGTCTGTGTCATCAGCACTTTCTGTCCTGTTTCTCAGAATACGTTTACAGTTAGCATGCTTCTATTCTTTTGTCTCACCTAATCATTCATATTTGAAACACATGGATTGAAAACATCCATGACTACTACCTTTGGGTTGCGTGTGCCTCTATCATCTTTTGCTTCTTTATCCAAGCACCTATTTATAATAGAATGTATTTTTGTTTGTAATATTTCCTGTCCTGTAAACCCTTCCAGGGAGGGGAATTGAGTTTGGCTTGTTAACCCTGTAAACAAGTTAGGAGATGGCAGGTATGCTGTAAGTGTTGAAAGAGAGAAGGACAAAGAGGGCAGTGTAGCTAACGGAAGATGATAAATCTTTTGTCTTGGTGGTTCTATATCTTCTACTTCTTCCCTCTCTTTTGAGTGCTTTTCCTTTTATCTCTTAGTTATTAGATTGTTGACTGCAATTGCCAGTGTTATTACTATTATTGTCACCATTATCAACACCATCATAATTATAATTGTCATTGTCAGTCATCACCTAAAAAAACCTCTACAATAGCAAGGATTAGCTAGCAACCATTAGGACCTGGAAAGAAGGCTAGCAGAAAAAACTAGAAAGCATCAGTGACACTAATTTAGAAGATTTAGGGAGGAAGGAGGTCACCCTGGATCCTCCTCCTCACTTATTTCAGCTTAAGATGCTTCCTGTGGTGGATAGCAGCAGACATACCATTCTGGTTGCTGTATGTCGGGCATGTGCCTGACTATTCCTAATGGAAAATTTTAGCTACAGCCTTCATGGTTCTGTCATTTGGCTTCATCTGGAAAGCTTGTACAGTCTGGATTTTGCATGAATTAAATAAACTTTATTCATCTTTCTTGTATTTTTGTTTTTACATCTCTCTTTCAAAGTCTTCCTGTTTTTGTCTGCAGGAGCCTACTTCTCTCTCATGCCTAGACATCCAGCACCATTTTGTATAGACATTAAGTTAAAAAAATGCAATTCACTGAAAGTTACATCCAAGTAGTCAATTCTAGCACAGGGATCAGATTTTGGGTGTTCTGAATTCCAAGGAGAAGCTTTTCCACTATGTTGATTTTTTTTTTCCCATAAAGGACTACCTGGATGAAATGAATTTGTAAAGAAGCAAAGCATGATTGATTGATTGATTGATTGAGTGTGTGTGTGTGTGTGTATTTGGCAGGTGATGGGCAAGAGTTTTTTTTGCTTATTCCCCTCTCACTGCCTTTTGCCACTCACCCTGTTTTTGCTCTTCATACTTCTTCCATTTTTCTCTTATTTCCCCTATTCAGTTTGCTCACTCTCTGCACTCTTTTCTCCCTATAAATTGCCTCTTTTTCTACAAGTTTTGTCACTTCTTTCCATATTCTGTATCCTCTTCATCTCTTACTTTATTATTCTCCTTCTCTGACTCACTCTGAAGGTTCAGCAGACCCCTAAAATTATAAAATGCTGAATTTTAAGGGACATTAAAGATATATAATTTTGACTAATTTATGCTCTAACATTTTATAAGGATTATTTGATGTCCAATGAGCCTTTGAAAAGTCTTCAGGGTTTTATTCTAAAATGGTAACATTACATTTTTTTTGAGTGAGACTAGCTAAATATCCAAAGGCCCAGTTTTGAGTGAGAACTTTGTTTCTTTGTTCACAAAAAGGTGTGCATAGCTATTTTAGCAGTGATGGAAATTTCAAGCAATTATCTCTGAAAGTTGTGATACAAGATATAACCCTAAAGCATGCACCAACATCCTTTCCTCAAGGGGCAGTAGCAGGTTTGGGAAGGCAAGAATTTGCATAGGAATTACACAAAATAGATTGGTGATAAACTGAGCTCTGGCAAAGGCAGGCCTTGGTTGAGAAGTGTCTGGATAGACAAGAATCTGGATGGTAGGAATATTAAAGCATTAGTCTAAGGGCTGGGAACTTTGTTGATGAATGGACAGATAGCAAGACTACTACATCTCTGAGGTAGGCACTGGGTGCTGCGCTTTCAGGTCAGTTATAAATAATGCTTCTTTCTCTCATGGCATAATGGAGCTGTAGCTATCTAATGATTTGGGTAGCTCCTATACTCTTTTGTACCTCTGAATGAAGTGGAGCCGCCTGAAGGGTCAGGCTTATAAAGACAGTGCCTAAATGCTGGTAAGGGCATCAGAATTTTATTTATGGGGATCATTTACTATTTATGTTGGGTGGCAACACATCCCACAGAGCTGTGGCTCCTTTGGGGCCAATCACATGGGTCATCATGTTCTTTTTTAGCAAGCTATCTTTTTTGATGATAGTACACTTTCAAAGGACGAGGACAGAAGGCTGTTCCAGGACACTTACTTCTCTACATATTCCCTGCGGGAAGGAGATTAAGATACTATGTTTAGTGATGTAACACGTGACATATCATGTTTCTACAGTTTCTACTTATAAAATGTAGACAAAAATCAGAAACCATTGAGTCAAATTTCTTCACTCTTTCCTTGGGTGAGCTTGGACATGTTAATTTTCTTATTGGTTGATTTGTCAGCTTCTTTAACTTCAAAATGTGAATTTAATAGTGTAAAGCTAAGCGGACTTTATCATTAGCTGTTATATTTATTGTCTTACAGGTATAGTTTGATGTCCAGGCTGACTGAGGTAAGGAAATGTTGACAGAATGAGATCACCCACAGAAGATATCAGAATGCAAAGTTTTTATGTCTGTATGGCAAATTAGGTAGGCTACACCTGATCTGTGTTGTAGTTTGTTTAAGCAAATGTTCCTTTGTTATTCTGTATCTCCTTATAATTTTGAGGTACAAAGCTCCATTTCTTGGACTTCCTTCCACCTGGACAGCAGCTCCCCAGGGGTTTTGGGGAGCTCTTCCCAAAGACTCAGCTGAGAGTTGGTTCAGTTTCCTTCCAAAGTTGTTGGCACCCAGTTTCCAATTTCACACTTCTTCCTGCTGGATTGGTTGTGATTCCTGCTTCTTACAACTGAACCCAGATTCAACAGTCTCCTAGATGGTTATTTTGAGTCTACAGAAGGTTAAAAGAGGAGGCGATTTAGTCTAATTTTGCAACACTGGAAGAGCACAGCTATTAATTGTCTAGTCATGTTTTATTCCCTAATTACAAATACTTTCTGCAGGTTCTTGATTTATCAGCTTAAGCTATGAAGACTTTCTTATTCCTTGTAAAGCATATTCAGAGATTTTTCTTCATCTCATGTACATATTTTTCTCAGGTTGACTATTAATAAAGGCATTGAAAACACCTGTAATTAGGTAATGGCACCTGAGTATTATGTAACATGTCCCTTCAACAATAGGAAGATTAAGGTTCAATTGTCCTCTTGATATAATACTTAGCATGTTGTGAATAACTTAGAGGTATTTTATTAACTGAATTACATGAATGCCTAGTGCAGCAAATGTAGAATTATTTATGTTGGACCAATAATTTTGTCTTGTGTTTCTATAGAAGATAATTTTAAATCTTGGGAGGTGGGGAAGAGTTTCCAGTAGACAAGTTAAGTGAATTGATAAGCACCTTGAAAATCTGGGTAAAGTTGAAATTACTCAACAAAATTAGAAAGGCAATTCTTACTGTAGAGTTCA
>NDGM011244801.1:4001-21441 GCA_002564305.1 Octomys mimax
GTTTTTCATTTTTGTTTTTCATTTTCAAAGCCACATTTTGGCTCTTTTCTTCATTTATGTCTGTACATCCTTAATCATCTTCAAATGTTCATGAGTTGATGTCCCCATTCTGTGTTTTAAATCTCATATTTTGCTGTCTTTCTCTTCCATGGAGAGGAAGTATTCTGTTTAGGCTATGTGTTTAAGGGTGAAAAGTGTTTATAGAATCGGCATCTGTTTCCCCTGAGCCTGATCTATTTGTTGACATCATCCTATAATTCTACATGATTTGGACAAACAAAGCAAACAGGCCAGAATGTTCAGGATAGCAAACAAAACAGGTTTTTGTAATTAGCCAGAGACCCCCACCTGTAACTTGGAATTCTTATTTTTTTTTTTTTATACAAGTAAGAGATTTCTCTTTATGGGGAAGACATTCTTTGGTGTCCCAAGACTGGCTTGAAAACTAGTTGTTTTTAATGTTTGTATGTGGCTGAGATATAAGTCTGGCTGGGAGTACAGAATCTTAATTTGGACCAGGTCATTGATAAGATACAAGGATTCCAAAGATATTTGAATAAAATTGTTTAGTTTGTGAAATTTTAGGACTAGATGGTCATGTTAATTTCATATGAATGAGTATTAAAAAATAAACACATGCCACATTCATTTCCTTCCTACTTATTTTCCCTGTCCCATACCATCTCATCCTGTCACTCTGAAGTGGTTATTTGGGGGTCTCTGAGAAGTCCCCATGTGGCTGAGTGCTTCTGCTCTAGATGCTATTCATTGAGTACTGACCTGGCTGTATCATTTAGTAAGACTTCTGCTGCTTCGTTTTTAGAGTTTTACAGGGACCTTTTACAGGATATTAGAGCACAGCAGAGAGAATCCCACTGAAGACTTATGGAATTTCAAACTTCAATGTCTGCATTTAACAAATGAAATCTTGGACTGGCTTGTACCAACACATGAATGGAGGTAGAGCTGATCAGAGCTTCCAGAAGTGGGAACTCCCTGGGGCGCATCCCCATTGTATCTCTTCCTGTGTGTCTGGAATGGTCCTGGAGGGAAAAGCCATTGGGTAGGAATGTCGTATTTCTAGTTCACTGTGTGGAACCCTTGAACCTTGAGGGACTTGGGCCCATAAAAGGGTTAACC
Source organism: Octomys mimax (assembly GCA_002564305.1). Classification (NCBI taxonomy): domain Eukaryota; kingdom Metazoa; phylum Chordata; class Mammalia; order Rodentia; family Octodontidae; genus Octomys; species Octomys mimax. The sequence goes on from NDGM011244801.1 coordinate 5,142, forward strand.
CAAGTGTTGAAGGCTGCTTAATGTCTTGGGACGTTTGTGATCTGTTCATGGATTTAGTAATTTTAATGTAAATAGGCACCTTGGCAGCTGTGTCCCCTTAAGAGGATTGTATTTAGCAGCTGAATTTCCCACGTCACTTGGCAGTCACAGGTTTTCAATTTTTCCTTGTGCCAAGAGGGCAGCTGGAATAATTTGCGTACTCATTAATTTGGGAGAAATATGAGCTGTGTGAGGCAGACAGCGCGAGTCTTCTGTATGTTGTGGTACCAGGATAAGCAGCTCAGGGTAGAAGCAATTTGTCCTATCCCAAAGGAGCCTGAGGATTTTAATAAGCTGGTTATGAAAATTCTATTTCTTTGCAATTTGAAGCATCTAATTAGAGCCTATAATTTCTCTTCTATAACGAGAGTGGATGAAGGTTAACATTAGGCCTCCCGGGTCCTTTCACATTCATTTACAGAGAGAAATCAGGTAACAGTTGTAGCTAATTAGAGCAGGGTATTAAATATTTAGTCCATCTTGATTTAACTTGGAGAACACATACGTGTTGTTGGAAGTATGGAAAATGATAAAGGGAAGTGAAATTTAATTTTTAATCAAAGATCAACTTAAAGGCAGAATAGTAATTTTAACGGTGACGGTCCTAGCCTCACAGCTAGAGCAGCAATTGCCTTCCATCATCTGAACTGTCAAGATAAAGGAAGACGATGTCAATTTAATTTCATCAGTGAACACATTACCCAAGTTCAAACAGCTGGGATTTATGCAATATGCGTAAAGTACAAAGAATGCGACGGTTTTTATGAGAGCAGTGACATAAAAAAGCCTAACTTCTTAATGTTTCAAAATTTGGAGTTTGGGTTGAGTTGATATAAGTACATTTTTTAGACCCATCCTAAAGAGATATCGCACTCATAGGCTTTTTAAGGAGAGGTATTTGTGTCTAAAAAAACTGCTCCCTGAGAGAATGTCTTCCCCAAGAGGCTGGGCTTCTGTGGTAATAGGGTAGTATTGTGTTGAACAAAGTTCTCCTTTGGACTGTAAGCCATTCTTTTTTTGTCATACCCAACTCAAATTATATTACTAGTGTGGAATTAAGTCCAGACGTGTGTATCAGAGAGAATCTCCTCAGAACCTGTGTCATGACTGCACTGCCCTCTGGGGTATCACAAAAGGCAGAGCATCATTCCAGTGAGGCCCATTCACAGCTCACATGGAAGCTGGCCTTTAGGAACAAGGATACTATGAAAGGGCAAAGATGAGGCCAAAAGATAAAAAGTCGTGTAAAATAGAAAACCTCTACCAGAGAGGGGAAACCATTTAGAGCTTTTAATGGCCACAAACAGCCCCCTGTGACACGCGTGCTCTTAGTGTAACTAAACGGTATGCATCCTTAAACAATTATGTTGACTCAGGAAAGTATTCATCTCTCTGGTAGCTTGACTTGGGGATACTTAGAGCACCCTTACAGATCTTCATAAAGTAGATGACAATCCCAAGAGATTGTCATACTTTGCTACATTGCCTTCCAGTTGCCAGTTATTACAGAATAGTTTCTGACAGCAATAATCCTTTGAAAATGCCTGTTTGTTGGGATAATAGCTGGCTGTCAGAGCATTAGCCACCCTTGACTTCACCTTGAGCTATTATGTAACAAAAGAACAAACTTGTGGTGAGTCTGCCAAGTGTATTAAATTATATCTTGCTTTATAGAAGTTCTGCAATGGGGATTAGCATCCTGAAAAGACAATAGACATTGCCAGACGAATTATCTGCTGGGACAGGAGACTGGCTTCAGGCCTGGGATACAAGGTGCTAAGTCGAGCCATTAAGCATCTACCTTTAGTTCCTCTGCCCCAGCAGGAGGCCCAACAGGTAGCACAAAGCATCTCTTCAATATTCTTTGACTGTAAAACATCAAAATAGTATACTGTGTTTGTCACAGAAAATGGCAACCCCAGTCAGTACACTTCAGTTTCTTGGCTGCCCAGGCCATAATTCCTGTTCTTGTCTCTTAGAAACAGCTGATCACTGTGATACATAGCTGGTCACTATGATGCACATTGTACAAACCAATCCCCAAAGGACAAGCCATTCTGCCTCTGTACTTGCTGCTTGTTTATCCTATATAAGCCCCAGATAACTAGAGATCAGGGCCTGATTTTTGGGAATGACCCCGATCAATATCTGTCAATGTAAATAGATCTGCCTCCAAATCCTGGGTGTGTTTTAGTGTTTCTGCTTGCTGTTGCATATTAAAGTCAGTCACAAAGATATATTGCAAGGAGTTAATCATTTTCTGGATTAGTTAATGAAATGCCTGTTTCTTGGCTAGTCATCTGTCAGCATAGAATTTGATGGATCTTTCTAGTATTTCTGTGGATCTCCATGTTGTTCTCTAGTTCGCTCAGGATGATAGGTAGTGGGTGGTGAGGCCTCTGGAGCTACAGCTGCTGGGGCTCTGAGAAGTTTCAGGCACACATATTCACTGCTAAGCTTCATGCACCACATTGGTCTCAAGATATCTTTCAGGCCAGAAGAGGAAGAGCATGAAATGAAATGAAGTCTTACATTCTACCAAAAGAAGCTTCCAGCTACAAATGCAGCTGATTGGGGTCTTGCCTGTTTTCACTGGTTTGGGGGCATTCCTTCACCTAGTTATATCCTAATCTATTGTTTGTGAGTTGTGGGATGATACTACTTCTAGCTTTCAGTAGAACATCCTTCTAAGAGTGTTTGATAGAATCTCATCTCTCTCATCTGTGCTTCTCTTAATCCTCTGTGCTTAAGCCCTAAGGGGTTCATTTTCCTACCTCTGTGTTATCTGTGTGGAATAAGGGTTTGGGTCATTTCCAGTGACTCATGGAAAGCCTGACACCTAGTAGATGCTCTATATTGATAGAGTGGAATTCAATAGGAATTTCTGGGGCTTTTTTCTTACAATATTTTTAATATAAAAGGTATATGCTATTTGTAGAGAATTTATTTTTAAACAATTCTTGGAAAGAATTGTCACTTCTTATTCAAATGGCAGAGGTTATGGCATAAGACGCTTTTTCTGCATGTCTTTCAATTATTTGGGGACATATATATTTAAAAACTTGATCAGACCATGTGTGGCATTTTGAAACATTTTTGTGTCATTTAATGATGTCTTTGCTAGTCATTAATTGGCTAGTTAATCTATTTTATCATTGTGTACAATGGATTGTGAAAGTTTATAATTAATTACACTATAATGTCATACTCTTCTGTGATACATTTAGATTTGCAGTAATTTGTCTTTTATATGAGCAGTGACATATCCTTTAAGTTAAATCTTGATTTCACTATGGAATTTTTGTCCTTGAGTTCATGTCTTAAAGTAGAATTTCTAGGCCAGCCAGATATCTCAACGAATTAAAGCACCTGCTTAGGCAGATGGTGGGACCGGGGTTAGATCCCCAGCATGCTGTGCTGGTCCTGCCCCTGGGGTGTGTCGTGACATTGATTGAGACTGGGTATGGTGGTGCATGCCTATAATCCCAGGGCTTGGGAGGCTGAAAACAGGAGGATCACTATGAGTCTGAGCTGCATAGTGAGACCCTGTAGACCCTGTACTAAATACATTCAAAAAGTAAAATTTCTGTGTCAGTAGTATATTTTATCTTTATTTTTAATTGATTAAAGAATAGTAAAACATTTAGAAATGATGAAGAACTTCACGAAGAAAAAAGTAGGAATTCAACAATGGTTGCTGTACTGCATAATGTTGCCTTCAAATTGGTTGTTCAGATTACCAGATATGCAAAATTGGTTAAAGGGTAAAATTATAAGAAATTATAAAGGTCAAGAAAGAAAAAATATTAAACATCAACTGCTCCCCTCTGTAGACCAGCAGAAATCAGCAGTACAACTATCCAAGCCATCCTGCATACAAACAAAAATATATCTCTTCCCCTCACCTCCTGTTCTTGTCCTCATCCAAGTTTGCTTTCCCTTTAAAGAGATTCCTTCTCTTTCACAGTATCTATTATACCTTTCAGATTTTATTTGCAGTACTCTTTTGAGTTTTTACACTAACAAGACATAAAATGTTTTCATGTGCAGGTCTGGTTAATTTTACTTATGAATATGGCTTCTAGTTACATCCATTTACCTATAAAAGCCTCAACTTTATCTTTTGTATAGCTGAATAATAATTGTATAAAAGTACTGCATCTTCTTTATCCATTCCTCAGTTGGTGGACATTTGCATTGTTTCCAAGATTTAGCTGTGACAAATTGCACTGTTGTGAACATGGGTGCACATAAAGTGCTTTGGTGTGTAGTTTTCAGTTCTTCTGGAAAAATGCCCAGGAGGGGAATAGCTGGCTTAATTTGACCTCTAATCCTAGTTTTCTGAGGGATCTCCACACTGATTTCCGTAGTAGGTGTACCAGACTGCACTCCTACCAACAGTGGAGACGAGTTCCTTTTTCCCCACTGCCTCTCCAGCATTTGGTATTGATGTACTTCTTGATGATAGCCATTCATTCTGGGGTGAAATGAAGCCTCAGTGTTGTCTTAATTTGCATTTATCAAATGACCAAAGAAGGGCTGGGGAGATAGCTCAGCAGAATAAGTGCTTGCCTGGCAAGTGCAAGGGCCTGAGTTCAATCCCTGGTTCAACCAAAAAAATAAAACCAAATCAAATGACCAAAGATGTCGAACATTTTTCTCATATGTTTATTTTTCATCTGTATTTCTTCATCTGAGAAGTGCATATTCACCTAAAATGCCCATTTTTGGATTGGGTCTTTGAAATTTGGGGGTCTGATTTGCTTCCAATTCCTTGTATGTTCTAGACAGAAGTCCTTTGTCAGAGGGACAGTGGCTATAATTTGTTCTCAGTTTGTGGGTCTTCTTTATACTCTGTTGGTGATTTCTTTTAACATGTAGAATTTTTTTTAAAGATAGGATTTCAGTTATCGATTCTTTGAAGAATTTCCCATGCAGTTTCATTTTTGTTCATGGACTTAAACCTCTGTCTTTAAGATTTCTACATACATTTTCCTCCAGATGATTCAGTGTTTCTGTTTTAATATTTAAATCTTTCATCCATTTTGAGTGTAGTTGTGTGCATGATGATAGGCATGAGTCCAATTTTAGCTTTCAGCATGTGGAAAACTAATTTTTCCAGTGGCATTTTTTAAAGAGGCTATCTTTCTTTCAGTGATCATGTTTAGCCCCATTGTCAAAGATAAGGTTGCTGAGTGTGTTTGTAATTGTGTCTACATCTTCTAATCTGTTCCAATGATCCTCAGGTTTGATTTTTGCAACTACCATGTTGATTTTATCATAGTAGTTTTGTAGTATAATTTAAGTCATGGATTGTAATGCCTACTGCCTTTCCTTTGTTACTGAGGGTTTCTTTTGCTATTCTGGGACTCTTCTGGTTCTAGATGAATTTTAGGAATGTTTTCTCTATATCTGTGAGGTATACTGATAATATTTAATTGGGATTACGTTGAATATGTATAATAATTTTGAGAGTATGGCCATTTTCATTGTATGCATCCTTTACTTCCTTTGAAAGATTGATACCTAACTAGTGCATTGTTTTGGATGTTATTGTGAAAGGTATGGTTTCCCTAATGTCTCTCTTGGTACAATCGTTGTGCACAGAATTATTATTGACTTTTGAATGTTGACTTTGTATCCTACTACACTATTGGTTGTTAAATCTACAAGACTGTTGGTGGAGTTTTTGGGGTCTTTTATGTAGAGTATCATGCCATCTGCAAATAATATTTCACTTCTTCCTTTCCAATCATTATTCCTTTTATTTCTGTCCCTTGTCTAATTGTTCTGGCTAATGTTTCCATAACTATATTGAATAGGAATGGTGACAGTGGACATTGTTGTCTTGTTCCTGATTTTAAAGTGTGGTCTGTCACAGATGCTTTTATCAGGTTGAGGTAAAGACAATCTATTCCGATTTTCTGTAGTTTTTTTTTTTTTTAATCCTCAATGAGTGTTGGACTCTGTAAAAACTTTTTTTTGCATCTATTAAGATGATAATATGAGTTTTGTGTTAACTCTGTTGATGTGGTGTATTACATTTATGGATTTGTGTATATTGAACCATCCTTGCATTCCTGGGATGAGTCCGACTTGGTTGTATTGTATAATATTCCTAATGATTTACTGTATTTTCTTTGCTAGTATTTTATTGAAGATTTTTGCATCAATGTTCATTAGGGTGATGGGCCTGTAGTTCTTTTTGGATGAGTCTTTCTGTGATTTTGTAATACTTGCCTCCAAGAATATGTTTGGGAGAATTGCTTCCCTTTACATTTCATTGAAAAGTCTGAGAAGAGTTGGCATTAAATCTTCTCTAAATTTCTTGTCGAATTCAGCTGTTAATCCATCAGATCCTGGGCTTTTCTCTGTTGGTAGGTTTTTATATTACATTTTCAATTTCATTTGCTGATATGTTATTTAGAATTTTTATATCTTCTTGATTCAGCTTGATAGTTCTTATATATCTAGGAACCTGCGCATTTCTTCTGTGTTTTCCATTCTGTGAGAGTAAAGATTTTAGAAATAGATATTTATGATCTTCTGAATTTCTATAGCATCCATAGTGAATTCACTCTTTTCATTCTTTACTGCAAGAATTTAAATTTTTTTCTTTGCTTTTTTTTTTTATAAGGTTGGCTAGGGGTTTGTTAATTTTATTACTTCAAAGAATCAAATGTTTGATTAATTAATTCTTTACATTGTTTTTTTTTGTCTCCATTGCATTAATTTTTGCAGTGGTCTTTCTAATTTCCTGACTTGTTAGGGGTTTGGGCTTGACTTGCTCTTCTTTTTCCAGGAGATTGAGGGGCAGCATGAAGTTGTTCATTTGGATTCATTCCTATTTTCCTAATGTGAGAATTTATTGCTCTAAACTTCCCTTTTCAGACAGTTTTCATTGCATCCCACAGGTTCCAGTGAGTTGTACTTGCATTTTTGTTTGATTTTAAATATTTAATTTTAAATTTAACTTAAATTTCTGTTTAATTTATTTCTTAATTTCATCTGTGACTATTGATTGTTCAGGATGGTATTATTTAATTTCAATGTGTTTATGGAGATGCTGTTTCTTTTGTCAATAATTTCCATTTTGCATTTATTTAAGCATGCTCTATGTTCTAGTATAGGTGTATTTTGGAGACCATCCCATGTGCAGCTGAGAAGAACGTGTATTGTGACATTGCTCAGTGGAATTCTCTGTAAAGGTCTACTAAGTCTATTTTTTCAGAAGTTTGTTTTAGGGCTGGGGTGATAGCTCAGTGGAATAGGTGCTTGCCTAGCAAGCACAAGGTCCTGAGTTTGATCCCTGGTACTGCAAAAAAAAAAAAAAAAAAAAAAGAGAGAGAGAGAGAGGTTTTGGGTTAGTTCTGTTATTTGCTACAGTTTTGCTTAGTCTATTTGTGACAGTGGGATGTTAAATTGCCCTATTGCAATTGTTATATTGCTCATTTGATTTTTCATGTTTGTTAAAATTTATCTTTTTAAGATGGATGTTCCTACATTGGACATATATATGGTTGTGATTGTGATGACTTCCTCTCACAGGTTTCCCCTAACAAGTATGTAGTGACCTTTGTTATTTCTTTTAATCATTCTTGGTTTGAGGTTGACATTGCCTGCACCCAGAATGCTACCCCTGCTTTTTTCTGGTTCTTGTTGCATGGAATGTTTCTCATCCTTTGAATTTCAGTCTATGAATTTCCTTTTGGGCTAAATGCATCTCTTGCATGCAGCATATTGTTGAATTCTGTTTCTTTTCTTTTTTCGTTTTTTGGTGGAACCAAGGATTGAACTCAGGCCCTTGTGCTTGCCAGGGAAGTGCTTATTGTACTGAGCCATCTTCCCAGCCTCCTTGAATTTTGTTTCTTGATCTGTTCTGCAGGTTTACTTTTTTTGATGGTGAATTGAGGCCACTTACATTGATGATTATAAGTGTATTGGCTTTTCTTTGTCATGTTATTTTCCTATTATAGATTTCTTACTTTTTCCCTCTGTTTAATTGCTTTCTCTGCTTGGCAGTCCCTTTCTGTTGTTTTTATTGAAGTTGTGGTCATTTCTGTCTCTTTCTAGTATATCTGTCAGTAATCTTTGTAGGGTTAGTTTAGTGGTCATGAATTTCTTCAGTTGTTCTTTTTCATGGAATTATCTTATCTCTCCAATAAATTTGATAGATAGTTTTGCAGGATACATCAGTCTGGGTTAGAAGTTGTTTTTTTCAGGACCTGAAGTATTTCACTGCAAGTTCTTCTTAATTTGATGGGTTGTGTTGAGTAATCTTCCATGATTCTGGTTGGCTTTTCTTCATAGATGATTTGGTTCTTTTCTCTAACACTTCTTAGTGTTCTGTTCTTTTGCTCGATTTCTGGGATCTTGACTATTATGTGTCTAGGTGTAGATTTATTTTGGTAATGGTAATTGAGGCTTTATATGCCTTGTCTGCATGTCAGATTCTTTCCCATGCTTGGGAAATTTTCTACTATTACTTCTGCAAATTACCTTTTATGTCATTCGTGCTGAATCTTGCTGTTTCCTTGACACCTATTAGTTTTATATTTTCTTTTTCTCATCTTATAGCTGATGAATTGTTATTTTGTGTTTCTTTGTCATTTTTAAGAGATCTTTCCTTTTGTGTTCACTAGCTGCAATGCTGTCTTTAAGGTCTAAAAGTCTGTTTTCTGTTTTGTTCCATCAGTTTTGCCAGCTTTCAATGGAATTCTTAATTTCCTGGATAACTGTTTGAATCTGTTTCATGCATTCTAATTGTTTCCTATATTGTTTGTTGAATATTTCCATCATTTTTCTATTCTCCTATTTTTTATCTATGCCTTCTTTAGATGTGCTGAGCAATTTTTAATGATTGTTTTCATTTCTTTTTTTACCTGAGAGATTATTTCTGATCAGATTTCTTTTGTAGCCTGATAGACTTGTTTCTTTACTTCAGTTGCTGCCATTTCAGAACTTTTAGGTGTGTGGCTTCCAGCTTCTTCTACATTCTTGTCTCCTGGACTTGTTCCAGATGGGCTGGAGATCTCAGATTTCCTTTTGCTCCTCATTCTGTATTTGTGAAGCTCCCAGTGTTTACCCAGACTCAGCAGTTTGGGAAGGGGGTGGAGTGTGGATCAGCAAGGCACCCACAAATGTTGTGGGGGCAGGATGGTTCTACCCAGCTACTGTTGTGTCAGGTTCAGTGTTTTGGGGGAGGGTTAGGATTTGCCGAGGCTCCAGGGATGGTGGGGTCCTGAAGCTGAGCAAAGCTTCTGCATGGTCGTGCAGTTGGGCATGATTCACCAGATCCCTGAAGCTTTGTGGTATCCACCTGCATTCTGTGATGGTGGAATAGGCCACCACAGATCAGCCACACTTCTGCACCAGTGGTGGGCATGGGCCAGATTCACCACATCTCCATAGCTGTTCAATGTCCACCAGAGTTCTATAGTGGTGCATTTTAAATGTTTGATAAATGTGGCCAAGACTTTTCCAAAAATTTCTGACAAATTATTTTTCCCACCAGAAAAATGACCATTTCCTAATATTCTCCTTGTCATTAACAAGTCATTTTCAACTTAATAGCAACAGAAGTCTCAAAATTCTTTGTGTTTGTACAATAGTAGCAGAAACATTGAAACAACACTCAAGATTTGCAGGCTGATTTATTTTGCACCAACGGGCACTGATCAGGACCATTCCCGAAATAACAGGCCCTGCTCTCTGGTGGTCTAGGGCTTATATGGGCTAAGCAAGCAGGAAGTACAGAGGCAGAATGGCTTGTCAGCTGGGGACTGGCTTATACAATGTGCATTATAGCAACAAGCTATGTGTTACAGTAACCAGCTGTCTCTAAGAGACAAAAGCAACCAGAACTGGAATAGGAACTATTACTTGAACAACTAAGACACTGAAGTATACTGGTTTGAGGGAGGGGCATATTTTTGGCTACGATTGTAGTATATTTAAAAATGACAATGAACATCCTGTTCTGTATCTTGTGCTTGTTTTGTTTTGTTGAAGGCATATTTCTTCTCCTGGAATCTGCTGGTTCATGTTCTTTGCCCTGTTTTGCTCATAGTGTAGCAATTAAGACCATGCATCTTATAATCTTGTAATGCCTTGAAATAGTTCAGTGGCTGCCATTTACCTCCCCGGTGACCTGGTATAACCTCACTTTGTTCAACTGCTCTCGCCCTCTTCAGGAAGTCACACCATGAATGGTTCCTGGCCTGGAAGTGAGGCTCAATGTCCTTACTTTCAATGCTCTGGAGTTCATGTAACCCCTTTGTTTTAGCTTGTTCTCACTTCATATATTTTTGATGGATTATCCCCACTTAACTTGAATTTATACTTTTTAATTGTAATGTTATACTAATTTATCTGACAGATATTGATGGAGATTTTGATTTTTATCTAAATAAAAGGAAGGCCCACTGCAAAGATTTAAACAAAGGAGGGACACTGTCTGGTTCCTGTTATTAACCTGATTCTATAAGTGCAGTGGGGAGTGAAGATGCTTAGGGCAGAGGCCCAACTTGTCATCCAGGTGAAAGCCACTTGTGACTTGGACTCAGGTATCTATAGAGGGTTTGAAAATCACCAGGATCATACTTGGCAATAAGCTTCCAGCAAAGTTCTTTCTTTCCCTACTCCATGTCATTAATTAAGACTTCTTTTAGTGCTGGCTGTCATTAGCAGTCATCCAGTTCTCTGAAAGAGTAGGTTTCCAGGCTGAGGCAGACATGATGGTCCCTCCCTTGAGTGCTCGAGGGTACCAGAGATGTGCTCAGATTTACTGTTCTGGGAAAATTTCTAATATCTCAGAAAATGGTATCTTAACTGGTAGATTGCACACTTCCCATGGCCTCCTGGAATATTGATGTGACTTGTTTCTAAGCTCTCTGCTGGGAACAACCTGAACAAGTCAACTCACTTCTAGTATATAATTCCTAGCTTTTCCCTTCTCATGCTCCTTGTTAAGATCCTGGCCCCAGAAGAGCAACAAACAAAAGCTTAACCATGAGAAGGTAGAAACACAACAGAGACCAGCTCTCAAGACTGTTCACTTTATTCTAACTTGGATTTTTCAGTTACAGTGCATTGTTCTGCTTCATTTGCTGTCTTCCACAGGGCCCTTCCTACCATCCCTGTGCATGTCACATAAATTATGTGCTGACTGTCCCCTCGACGAAAAGTTTCTAGAGTTTGGAGATGGTCTGTTTTCCCCTGTGAAGACTTTCCTCAGCCTTTTCTGGCACCTTTTATACCAACTAATTTGTATGACCAATGCTACTGAACTTGTTATGCTTTAACTTTCCATGTAAGACTTGGGGTGGTGTGTTGCAGAGAGTGGCCAAGGGGTCATATGGAGGAACAAAAAAATTCAGTACAAGTCCAGGAAGATTTTTTTTCTCCTATTTCACAGTATAGGAAGCTTAGATAACAACTTTCAAATTACACAATCCTCTGACATTGGAACAATGGAACATAGAGTTGGCATGTGTTATGTTCAGGAAACCAGGGTGTTTAAGGTGGAGGCTGGGTGAGTGTGGCTGGCTGGGACACACTTCTCGAAGTATTTTACACTCTAAGGCTCCTCTTTGGGCCCATTGACCAGGGTTAAAGACAGGTGTATGTCCCCAGTGAGTTTTACAATGTTGGGTCCGAGGTGGTTCCAAAACTTGAAAAGAATTTGTAACTAATAACTTTTTAATGGTAAGGAATAGTGAATAACCAAACAACCTATCAATATATCTATATTTATATTTCCTCATATCTCTTTGCCTTCCTTGTTCTATAAAATGTATTTCAAGAATTTACAACATCCATGAGGGAAGAGACCATGTGTGACTTTCCTTCCCACCATGTCTGCAGCATGTGGAGGGTGTTCAACGTGGAGGATGTGGAGGAGGGATCCATTTAATTCTTGATGGAAGAGTAAATGTGTGTGTGTGGGGGGGGGACAGTACAAAACATAAAATTGAAAAGAGAATGAAAATTAGGCATTAGGAGGAATGGAAAAGGGAGGCCAAAGGCAAAGCGGCCCTAAAACACTTGCTCTTTGCTTGGGGTGCTTGTGCTGTCTATGTGAGTCAGGTTGCCAGTGCTAGAGAGGACCCTTGACAGCTCTAAGAGCGTCTGAAAGATTAAAACATAACAGTTGTGTACGATAAAAGGCAACCTTTATCCTGAGATTTCTCAAAGAGAAAATCCTGTTCCCCAAAGCCATCAGGACCGTTGACCTCTCCTGCCCCATTCAGCTGGGGCTGCTTACTCACTGATGTCATAGCAGTGACAGTATACTAGGGTCATCAGCTTGGGGGGCTTGTTCCCACAGTGGGAGTTGAGTGTCTTGGGGACCCCAAGGGAACCTAGGTTGACATGCAGATAAAGGACACATACAGACTGTCAAAACCCCAGCTATAATTCTGATACACAACTCCCCCTTGCCCCTCCACAAGGTGACATGTCCTTAACTGTCTAACTTTTGGAGTGTCCTGGGTAAAGTGAACACTGTCCTCAACAATATCCTGGCAAATGTCTTGTTCATACTTGGCTTTTCTCACTGAGACTAAGTCCCAGAACGAGATATGTGAGGTGACAACAGAAACTGCTATTTTGGACTAATTCTTAGTGACAGGAAGGTTTGGTTGGGAAAATAGAAGTGACACAAACCTTGAGAGAAAATATGCTATCTCTGAATTCACCACAGCTGTTTTAATGAGTATGAGAACAGTTTAGGCAGAATTCCACACTCCTAAATTCTGGACCTTGTAACTTGCTGATGAGTGGATCTCTTAAGGTGGTCTGCAGTGGTCGCTGTACCTCACTGTGTGGTGCTGCTTACTGGGGGGCTGTGGCCCCAGATCCTAATGAAAATCCAATTACCAGGACTCCGTTTATGCAGAAGCCAAGTGAGTCTTGGCTCTGTACCCTTAGTAGGAGGCAAACGGGGACAAAACCAAAGGGAGAAAGACATTAAAGAAAAAGAAGCATTTCTCTGAGGTCCAGTGTCCCAGCCAGGTACTGTCTTCAAGTTTTACTCCTTACCAAAATGTTTATCATTCTTTTCTCTTTCTAGGACTCAGGCAAGGAACAGCCTTACAAAGTTCCTTTTAGAATCATATAGATTGTGTGGCATTAATCCTCCAAACCCTTGATGTTTTATTTTATTGGATCAATTTAGTATCAATGCTTCCGTTTGTGTTCCTGTATGTTAAACATCTTACAACTAAAGGAAAAGAGGTTGAAGGAGATGATGTGACTTGCCCAAGGCCTCACTGATCTTTCAGGGAAGACCCACATTCTGAAATACATGTATGTCTAATTCACAAGCTCATTTCAGAGCTCTACTTCCCCACAACGATGCCATCTGTCCACTATCATAGAATACAAAGAGGAGAAACTTCCACTAAGTGTTTTTGCAACAGCAATTGTCATTATCACTGCATTAAGATGTGACAATCTTTTCCCTACTGAGTAACCTCTCAAACAGGCAGTTATTTGGAATACCATTAGTTTTCACTTTTTGCCTGGCTTCCACCTACCATGAGGGGTATATATCTAAGAGAAATATATAAATCCTGATCATCCATCCCTGGAAGGCCTTGGTTAAGATGCCAGTTTATTGGCCTGTGAATATGAGACACAGAGCAAGACACATTTTATACTTCTATTTATTTATATTTTATCACACACATTCACTGAAAAAAAGGTAGCTAAGCATAGAGAAAGTGAAACTTCAGCTGATTGATGGCAGATCAGTGTACTAAAATTGAAAAGCACTAAAATGAATTTGGTAGTCAAGGAAACAGCTGCAATGCTAATAGATTCCTGTGTGTCCCATGTGGAATTCTTTTGACATCCCACAGTTTTGAAAACAACTTAAAGAGGATGAGGAACTAGTATTCATTGAGAATCTGCTACATACTCTACACAGAGGGGAGCTCAGTTCCTTACTCCTGTCCTCTCTGAAGGAGAAATAGACATAACCCACATAATCAATAAATCATTAATATAGCTTCAAAATGTACTCTTCTTTATCACTCTTGTTTGAAAGAAACAAAAGGAGTGAGAAGGCTGTGGTGACTGGGGAGACAGGGAGTTGGCCATGCAAAATGGGAGGTGTGAAAGGTTCTTGGTGGTGGGCAAGTTGAATGCAGGGAACTTAAAGCCTGAAAGTTTATCACATTTTTGGGTCTCCCGCGTCCTAGCTGTGGTTGCAACACAGCATATTCCTAGTGCAACAGAAAAGCACCAGAGGGTTGAACCTGGGGAATGAAACAATCCCTTGGTGTTAACGATGACTGTTGCTATCTCAACTCGTGAAACTGTTAGTTTCCCTTCTGCTGCCTGCAGTCTGATCTTGAGGGCTATTTTGGTGGATGTGTGAGTTTGTCCTGTTTGTGGTGTTGCCTTTGTGGATAAAGAGGCAGACCTGTGAACAAACAGCTGGCACCAGTTCATCTTCTGAGGTACTGGAGGTTTAGGGAAGTAGGAAGGAGCTTCCCAGGTGGGTTTTGTGGGTCTCTTCATAGATCCCTAATATCTGGCACTAAATCACCATGGAATGGACATGTAAATGAACACTTGGATTTCACTGTTTGGTGAACACTTCAGGTGAAGGCCCACCTTGACTGCAAAGAATACAATTTGTTCTCAGAAATTTACAGTGGAGAATTTAAGACATATATGAGATCTAGAAGTTCTTAGAGAATCTGGGCCAGGGCTTTGGTGGAGTAGATGCCCCAAATCTCAGGAATCTTATCTGAAATTGTGAGTGCCTAGCTTTAGCAGTTTGTGTATGTGTGTGTTACGGTTTCTGTCTAATTGTCCCCCCAAAGTCTTATGCAGTGATGGAAAAGGCTTCTAGAGTTTGTAATTAATTCATGACCTGATGCTGGGATTATGGGTGAGAGCGCTATACCTGTGCTGGGGCCAACAGCCTGAATGCAGTACAAGCGCGAGAGGCTTGCTCTCTGTGCTGCTCCCTTTTTGCTCTTGCTGTTTTGCTGTCCTCCATTTTCTGCCACCATGAACTATTGCTCTCTGCCACGTGCCACTCTGCCTTGGAGCTGGCTGAGCATGGACCGAAACCTCCACAAACCGTGAGCTAAATAAACCTTTCCTTCCTTAATTTTGAGTATCTGGTATTTTGTCCGAGCAACAAGAGAAAAGTAACTGAGGCAGTGTGCGTGTAGGGGGTTTACAGAGCAATCTGTAGCACTGGCCAAGTTTTCAGTGCATCTTGAGACTCTCAAAAGGTTAATAGAATTGTGATCATGGTACCTCTAGTGTTGCTCTGTGTCAAACCCATTTTTCTTAGTGATGGACACATCAGTGCTGACTTTTCTAAAGGGTACTCTGGAAAAATCCCTTTCTTTAAAGTAGTTGCTCTGTTACCAGATATAGGCATACGAATTTGATCAAATGATATAATCACTAATATTCCTTTCAATGAATTAAAAGAAATTAGTGGTACAATTATCTTAACTATTTTGTATTTTTACCTCTCCTTCTTTTCCCCATCCTAGTTATTCTTTTCTTTTGAGCAGTTTCTTCCTATTTCAAAATATATATAGTACATTTTGGATCTTATTTACTGTTTTAGGTTCTCACTCTAGGGAGGCAATATAATGTTTACAAATGCGAGTCTGATTTATTTCATTTATGAGTATGATCTCTAGTTACATCAATTTGTCTATAAAAGCCTCGAATTTATCTTTTTATAGTATTATGCAATATAATAACGCATGTTAACTTCCTATCATCTTGTTTAGAAATTCTGTATCATTCTTATTAGTTTATAAATGTTTTAAAATTCTGTTGAAAATAAAGAAGTTAAAAAAATACAATTCCCTTTTTTATTCTTTAACCATACCTTTGAGCAGAGTGAGAGAGGATTCCTTTGCTGGTTTTGCTGCAGTAAAGAGTGGGAAGCCCTTCAGCTAACTTGGATTCCCTGCACCTTGATTGGCCCTTTCATCCCTTACTCTCTCACTTGCTGTCCATCACTGAGGAGGAGGTGTGGGGATGGGGATAGAGTTACCAGGGTGGGAAGTAATCCAAAATTTAGGTAGGGTTACACCTCAGAGGGATAAATGCTTCACTCATTATTACCAAACCTGTAAGTGTGGTGTACGATCCACATGGGACCCTGGTCTCCTGATTTCTGCTTGTTTCAAGGGTGCTTAGAAGTTGTATTAGGGGCAGGGGAGATAGCTCAGTAGAATAAGTGCTTGCCTGGCAAGTGCAAGGGCCTGAGTTCAAT
>NDGM011244804.1:319-16051 GCA_002564305.1 Octomys mimax
TAACACACCTATAATATTCAAATAATGGAACTAAACAAAAAAGGGGATACAGATGAATGTCCAAATACATTTTAAAAAGAAACAAAAAAAATATAAATACAGATGTTATATGTATGCCTGTAAGGTATTATTAAATAGGAAAGTGAAGCACAAAATAGTTTCAGCATGTGGTTTTACATTAGTCATATCTCTTTACTTGCCTACATTAAATGTCTTCTGTTTCTTTTTTTAAAATAATAAAAAATATCACTATGAAGTGTGTGGGGAATGCATAAATTAAGAATTCAGAAGAATTTAACAAGTTAATACTTCATACATGAATAATTACTGAAGTAATAAAACTAGAAGTTGTCATCTACAATGGGAGTGGTGAGAATTTCTATAACTTAGAAAACCATCGTCATCAAGACTATTGTTCACTTTTGTCCATCTCATCACCAAAATTAAGATCAGTAGATAAATAATCTCAAGAAAGCTATATAAGTGCCAGTCAAATAGCTCAGTGAATTGCAGGTGCAGGGGCTGGGGATTCTATCCCCAGGGTGTGTAGAGACAGCAATTGAGACTGGACATGGTGGTGTGCTCCTGTAATCCCAACTCTTGGGAGGCTGTAAACAGGCAGATCACTATGCCTTCGATATAGCAGTGAGACCCTGAACACCCTGTAGCCTCTTCCTTAAAATACAAAGAGAGAGAGAGAGAAGGAAAAAAAGAAAGAAAGAAAGAAAGAAAGAAAGAAAGAACGAAAGAGAAAACCACGTGATCTGAACTACTCTCATCCCGTATCCCTGCATCTCCACTTTGTGACTACTCATCTCTCATGTCCCTGCATCTCCACCTTCTTTCTGTCTCCCTTCCTGAATGCAACAGCATCGAGGTGCTCTTCCAGCATAGGAAGTCTTTTATTAAAAGTAGAAAAACATGTGTTACTTCTATGAGAATATGAAAGGGGAGATAGGAGAAGCTTCTGCGTGATTCTGCACATGGTTAGCGTACTGCATGATGAAGCAACTGAGGCAGGCAAATGTGTTTTAATTTAGAAAATGAACAATTTTTTAGTCACATTCTTCCTGGTGTAAACATGTTTCTGATGGATGTAATTATCTCTGAGAGATCAGTAACAAAAACTAAGGGCAAATTTAGCAGGTTCCAGGTAAATTAATTAATAGAAATTATTTTTTAATAATTTTTAAATGTAAGAGTAAATAGCAAAGAAAACAGTATTGTTGATAACACATGGCTTAGGAAGGCAGATTTTCCACATTATTGTAAAATACGCACATGGCAGTAGAAACTAAATAAAAACTAGTATGAAATTTATAAGTAGCAAAACATTAATTTGTTCAAACCTTTTCACGATGTCAAATTAATCTCCTCAATTTTCAGTCTGATACAGATGGTGCAGTATTTAAATCAGTCACACCCAAAGTCTTACTAGAGGCCAGAAGCAGCAGCAGCAACCTGGGAAACCTGTTAGAAATGCCAGTACACCGTTTCCACCCAGATCCAGTCAATCCTAAATTCTGGAGCAGAGCCCAGCATCTGCATTTTAAGAAGCCTTCCAGGTGTCTCTAACGTGTGTGATTTATGCCGTTGGTCTTGATAAAAAGGTGCTGAGGAAGCTAAATTATTACCATTTTCAAGTTGTGAAAGAATGCTGAAAAACAGGAAGGCCTTTTGCAACTCAAATTACTGACATATTTTTCCAAAGAGTTCAAATGAGTGTAAAGAAATATTCTCTTAAACAGTGATATTACCTAAATTTCAAAGTGTTATAGTACACAAACAAATGTTTATATGCTAATTATTCTATTGTCCTAGTAATACATTGAGATTTATGAATGAAAATACGTCATTCGGGGCCAGGGATATAGGGCAGTGAAATAAACCCTGGCAAGCATAAGGTTCTGAGTTCAATCCCTGGTCCTACCAAAAAACCAAAAAGAAAACACATCATTCATATACAGTCTAAATTTATATAAATTTCTTAAGGGATTAAAGTAAATAATGCTGGATATTAGTAAAATAATTTTCATAGATTACTAGCAAAATGACCCTGCCTTTACCCAGGAGATAAGATAATTACTGCTGTATTTCAAAGAAGGAAGAATCTGGATATAATTGTTACATTTCTCTCTCTCTCTCTCTCTCTCTCTCTCTCTCTCTCTCTCTCTGTCTCTCTCCCTCTCTGTCTCCTTTTTCTACTCTTCACATTGGCTAACTCACAGTTACATTCAGGGATGCTGTACAAAGTACAGGGTTTTTTTAACAATGGGAAAATATTATTGCAACCATATTATTAATCTTATCTGACCTATATCCTTTGGAAGAATTTTAATGAAGCTTTCATGCTCATGAATACTATTAGCTCCATGGCCTACTCATTATCCTTAGGAGGTAGATGTTTAATCTGTCAAACATTTGTAAAACACCAAAAACAGAATGGTCTTTGACCTGGGTCACTAAAATTACACCCCATTCTAGTGGCTTTTTGATTTCACCCAGCAGGTCCCATACATTTATATTATGGCTTATGAAGCATTCAGGCAGAGTATGATCTTTGACTTCTGACCACCTGTGTCCCATACTTTCTGTGTGAAAGAAATAAATGACAGGCTTGGAGATTAAGTCCTGTGGTCCTTTTCTACTCAGGTGTATTGCCAGCTGAGTTGAATGACCCAGGGGTGCCTTAATTTATAATTCTTTTTTTACCTTATTTCCTGTTATACCTTATAACAATGTATTACTGACAAATTATCATAATGGTCTATGTCACAAATGAGTTCTATTGTTCTGTAAGTATGTATATCAATTCAATAAAAAACCAACATATTACACACACACACACACACACACACACACACACACGGATATAGACCCTTAATTACAGCGTGTGTTTTCCATATTAATGTCATCATCATTGTTTTTAAATCCAAGATCTTTGACATTTCAGAATATTTTCCAGGGGCTCACAAGTGAGATTTATATATTACTATTCCAGACCTCTCATGGGAATAACAGTTGGAGATGCTATTTTGAACAAGTTTCATTTTAATAGTTCTGAAATTTTCTAAGAAAATCAACAACCAAAAAACTTCATTAATAAAGCTCAACAATCTGTTTCTCCACAGTTATCTATCTTTTTAATTCATTTATTCAAGAGACAATTATTGAATCTCTACAAAACCAATAGCTATACCAGACACTGGAAAATGTAGAGGTTTCTTTCCTCTGGGAATCTGAAGAATGGATTAAAATCGGTGCACAGATAATGCCAGGATAGATTCATATCACACAGCTCCAAATTAGAGGTTCAAAAATTTTTGAGGTGGCTAAGCAAGATGAACATAGATCTCATGAAAGAGGTGGCATTAGCCCTAAACTTTGAACTGAATATAAGATTTGAAACAAAATAATCAGTAGAAATGAATAGTGTGAATCACCAAACAAACAAACGAATGGAAAATAACTGGTCCTATTTAGGAAGCTAGCCCATATTAAGTGGGTATTAGAGAAAGGAAAAAAATAGAACAATTCAATTGAAAACTGTGGAAAAAGATGGATTAAATGGTATAATGAATGTCCTGTTAAGGAATTTGAACACTGTGTTAGGGGTTAAGAGTTTACTTTTTAAGGTAAAACAATACATTTTGGGGAGAGATGTTTAAAAGAAGATTGTATCATTACAAAAGGTCACTGTTATTGGAGTCATGCAGAACTTAGTTTTATTTCCAAGTATTAAACATGTTAGTGATATGAATAATCATACTTATTATTCTTGTGACTTTGTTTCCTTTCCTGAAAATATTAGATTGTTTTTCAATCAAGTTGCTATGAGTATTTACCCAGGTATATGTGCAGGCTTCCTAATAGACTATCTTGACTAGAAAAGTAGTACCTTTTTCTATTTCTCTGTATTCATTGGGGGGGAAATACAAGACTGGATGCTAGAAAATAACATGTACATATCAGGCAATAAGACTGCAATATTAATAGTTTGTTATTAATAGAAGTTTCAATCACTTTTTGTTCTTTTGGCTAAGATCAAGTGTATTAAGAAAAGTTTCTAAAAAGTACGATAGTTCTGAAACATAGACTATATGCACATGGTATAGATGCAATAGTATAATATTTAACTCATCAAACTCACCCTATTCCAACATTACTTATAGATGAACAGTTGAAGTTTATTTTAAATCACAAACCTTACCCACGATGATCTTGTTCATTGGAGATGTAAATCAAGCATATTTGCTCAATAAGCATTTGGATTTGAGTCTTTTAATTTTTACAAGACAACAATCAACTTTGGCAGAATTCTAAACAGTGTTTTAATCATCTAAAAATTTATCCTTCCTTATATATACTTACTGCATATGATAATGTTTTGCATAATTTTACATACTTATGCATATAAAATAACATATTCAGTTAAGTCAACTGTTAGCAGAATGTCACCATGTAATTCTCAATTCAAATACGTACAGTTTGAAATATGTAATACCTTCTATTTTTCTACTTCACAATTCAGTGAATATCCATGCATTTCTGAATCATGCCAAGTCTCAGAAAACCTCATCAATCTCGGCTTACCCTAAACAAGACTTCTTTCCAGACTTATAATTCAAATTAGAAGATAATATCTAGTTATGTGGTGGTTCTTATACTCATATCTAGTGAACCCTAGAATGTCATTCTTACCCAAGGAAAACAGTACTCATTTCACTCATTTTTTGAGCTGTCGATCTACTTTTTCAAATTTGTAACCACAGTTTCTTTATTGTGAGAAAATGGGTCAAGTCCCAACATTCACTATGGAAAATATACAAAGTAGAAATTCTACATATAAGCCCATTCTAGAAATATGCCAATCCAAGTAATATGTAAATATGCTTCCAAAGCCTATGGAAATAGACAAAGGGATTTACAGTTCATCTCCATCCCTATTTGTGGCAGTTTACACCAGGATCTCACACTATCGTCTCATCTGATCAGTGGCAGGACCTTTGGAAGATGATTAGATTGCAGGACTATGATAGCTGAGTTGCCATTAGGAGACAAGTCCTGGTCAGAACAGGCAAGACACTGTGGTCTTGTATGATTATGTCTTCTTTTTTCCCTCCCTTAAATCTCTGCTTGCTGTTCTCCATCAAGAGAGTAGCCTTTTCTCTGGATGCTCCATGGCTATGTTGTCCTGCCCTGGAGTCAATGACTGTGGACTGAAACTTTTACTAAGCATGACCAAAATAAACTTCTCTTCTATATTGCAGATGCCAGGTACTGTGACTTAGCAATGAAGAAAGTTAGTAGGACAATGCTTTCTTTAAATTTTCTTTCCTCTTCCTTCTCATTTTACAAAGGCAAGGAATAGGAATATTTACATTCATGATAGTATAATGTCTTAAATTAGAATGATTTCCAGTGATATAAATGTAGAAATCAATGTCCTAGTTGACACTGGAAAGTTGGGACCGTATTTCATTTCTCAGAAATCATTTCAGTCCATGATTAAGGAACAAATTTTTCCAAGTTGGAGAGCCACTACTTTAGTTAAGTAGGGAAGAAATCAGAGCCTTGGGTAAAACTGCACTGGGTCCCTTCCTTGTGTGTGATTGGCTCAGTTCCTATAGTGTAACCAGGGATTCAAGTCTTTCACTTTTTTTTTTTTTTTTTTTTGGTGGAACTGGGGATTGAACTCAGGCCCTTGAGGTTGCCAGGCAAGTGCTTTTTCTACTGAGCCATCTCCCCGGCCCTCTCTTTCCTATTTTTTACTGCAAAATGATTTATAATTGTGAAAATTTCATGAGTGAATAAAAAATTTAATAAATGGTAGTTATTCCAGTAATACTTCCATAATGTTATTTCCACCTCCCATTACCTTTCGAATTCACTGAATTCTTAACAGTTCCAGCATTGCTCAAAAGTAATAATTTAAAGTCACTTTCTCTGAGACTCAAGGCAAACTCTTAGCTGGGATACCCTTTAAAAATGTGAAAGGAAGTTAAATGCTTCTATCATAATGGCAAATGGTAAGCTTTTCTATTCCAGAAGGGAAATAGGAAACTCAAAAGCAATCTGACTAATGTAAGACCAAGCACCCGCAAGGCAAATATGCTGTCTTATAGCTCCATGTGTAGAAGGCAGGGCCAGGGCTGGTTCTGGTGAGACATTTGTCCCAAGAGGGAATGCCACCCTACTTGCCTCGTGGGCTGCTGCCCACATGGCATATCTCCCTGGCTGACTCAGTTCACTTCCTGCAGCTTTGATCAGTAGATGCTTTGTGGGTTTGTCTCTCCAATGCCCTGTGCCCTTCCCCTTCACTCACACAGCTTCATGCACTGCCCTGTTAGGAGCACAATGCCTCACATCCCCAGCCTTTTGTGAAATCTGTGCAGAAGCCTCAGTAGCCCCACTAGCTGAGCATTCTGTGTGCACAATAGACCAGCACTAAGTTGATGATGCCAACAATTTCTGCTAATGAAACTTGCAGCTGGACCCCTAGAAACATAGCTGCAGTGGTCATGGAGTACTTTGGAGACTGAGTAATGTGAAATGAGTTCCAGGGAAACAATTCCTTAGGAGAATTATGGTCAACTTTTAAAACTTTCAATGACAGCAAATAGCCAACTTCAGCATGCGCACCGTAGACTCACTACCACTGCCCTACAGGTTCTTCTTGAGCATGCATGCCTGGGACTCACTTCAAAACAAACCTTTTACAGTGTTGTACTGTTGAGCTACAAAGAATTGTGTCTGCCTACTCCTGAGATGCCTTAAGCCATCTTTCCCATTGTCTTGATGCAAAGTACTTCACTTTTTAATACTAGTCTTTTCAGAGGTCAAGCTCTCCTGGCCCCAACCAACTTTCCTTTCTGGATATCAACAAAACCTTTCTAATCATTCAGAGCTGTAATTTGCTATTGGATCTCCCTGAAGATATGACTAAAGAGCCAGACATAGCTATGTCACAGCTTGAACAATTGATGCTTCAAAGGGCCAGGGAGATAGCTCAGTAGAATAAGCACTTGCCTGGCAAGCACAGGGTCCTGAGTTCAATCCCCAGTACCACACAAAAAAAATGATGCTTTGAATTTTCTCTGCCAGATTAATTATTCCATTATTCTTAATCTCACCATCCACCAAAGTCTCTGGATACAGTACAAAGTGAAGACAAATTTTCTTCCAGGGTGCAATGCAAATGGCCTCCAGTCCAATTGCTGATAGAATCTTTATTAAGAAGAAATGCCTTATGAGCCTGGTCTTCATTGTGTGCATGTCTAGCAGAGTTTGATATTCTCAGCTTTGACCAGAATTTTGCACCAATCTCTATGTACTCTGCTTACAGCACTTCAAGAGTTCCCTAGCTGGCATCTTAAACACTTTCCAAATTCCTCCAGTTCCAAGAGCTTCTGAACAAATGGACAGAAGTAACTGCAGTAATGACCCCACTCCTCTTCAGCAAGACAAAAATCAATGGATGCTTTTTAAGATAATTTATTTGGCACAAGAAATGGCACTTTTTCTGTCCTCAAAGATAAGTGCAGCCTGGGAGCTGACATAAAGTAGATCCAGGAAGAGTGCTGTATAAAACTCTATAAAGACAATGTATTACTGTTGGAAAGAAGATAAATTCTGACGTAGAGGTCAGAAGTTTGTCTGCCTTGTCTAATTTTTGTGCTATCATTCTTATATTAGAAAACCATGAGCCAAAACAAATCTCTCCCTTAAGTTGTAGGTGTTGAATATTTTCTTACTGTGACAGAAAGGTGACCAAGACATACAATAATAGAATACCATGCTAATAAAATGGTATCATGTAGATGAACTGTTCTTAATTCTAAACACTATGTGTGCGTGCATTTGCTGCATTCACACAAAAGAATGTGTATAGTGGAGAAACTTTTCTCACTCTCCATATCTTCCTAGAACCCAAATGACTATTGTTGCCACTATTCACACAGGGGCTTGGAGAAACTAAGGCAGCAATATTAAAAAGTGATACTTAAGTAATAAGGATCTAAAAATGAAGAAAATATGAAGCCATTTTTGTCTTAGGAAATACAAGTATGCCTGAGGAGGCCTAGCTTGGAAGAATAAAAATCTTCTTATCTTGTACCTATCCCAAGCACAGGTGGAATAATACCTGTACTACATGTAGTTTATAATATTTCCCATAATTAAGATAGAGTGACCAACACCTTATTCTAAGGAAGAACATATGCAACCAAAAAGAAGTGCATTATAATAGCTAAAGACAGGAGGATGTACCTACCCCAGCAAAATGAGGGAAGTTAGGTTTCCTTCCTATCAGATAAGATGTTGCCAGGAGGGTTGATCTTGAGAAAGGAGATCACTCATTTGCTAGAACGTAGATGATCAAACCCTGAGACACAAGCTGAAATGGGTATTGTTTAGGTCAAGAGGCCCGGCAAGAATTTCCTTGAGTTTACTATATTCCTTATGTATTATAAATGTAAAGGTCATTTACCATTTCTCTTTTACTATGTAATTTCTCAGCAAAAGTGAGCATCATCTTCAGTCACTCCTTAAGAGTCTTGACCTAAGAAACATACCTCTCTTAGGTTTCTTATCTACTTCACTGCCACCCCTTTGCATACCCCTTTTTCACAATTTTCTGCTCTTATAATGCAAACATTTGTGCTTTTTGCTTTGTTACCAAGCAAGGGTACTGATAACAAACACATATTTTAACACAAAAATTATATGTTTTGGATAAATAATATTGAAATGACATTAGAACACACTAGGTTGTATTATAGACTTAGAAAATAATTTGAGAAACGTTACATGAGAATTTACTCCTTACCAATTTTATGTTATTTGAAATTCAAAACATATAATATGGAAAGTCAGCATTACATTCAACTCTGTAGTCTATACAAAGCAAACCATCATCATCAATCATTCTAAGTTGGTATTATCCTCTTCACTTTTTTGTTTAACAGTTTAGTTTACTTTAAGTATTTTAGTTATGTCAGTGCTGTAAACTAAGAAAACTATAACTTTATAGTAAGCCTACTTAACTTTACATTAAGTTAACTTTTCATTAAGTTAACTTCACATTAAGCTAACTTACATTAAGTCTTTACTGAACATTACATAATCATCAACTTGACAGGATTAAGAGACTCTTGAAAGGTGACTGAATCCTGGGTGTGATACACTCATCGGTAGGTTCATCCATAGTTCATAATCGTGGATATTACGAGGTGGAGGTCAGATGGAGGTGAGGCGTCCAGGCCTAGCCTTTGGAGGATATATGTTTTACAATGCTCTTACAAGCTAAGTGGCTTGCTCCACCACCCCCTTGGGCCGGAATGTTCTGTCTTGGCACCACCTAACCACTGTCAGATATGTCTGAATCCATGAGCAAAATTAAATTCTCCTTTCAGCTGTGTCAGGTTTTTCTCATCAAAGAAAAGGCTGACTTATGCGATGTCTATATATTTACACACAATAGATTTCCTTGGATCTTATATAATATTCAATATAATGCTTACCCAAAGAATTCACTCAAGAATGCACACATATAATTCACTTAAGAAATACTTAGAACAATTTTACTATATTTTAGTTGTGATATGATGCACACATTTCCCCCATAGCATTTGCAGTGCAAAAAAGCAAAGTAATCCTTTTTATAATATACAGAGAGATGGTGATGGTGGCATGCACCTGTAATCTGAGCACTTGGGAGCCTGAGGCAGGAGGATCATTTCCAGGTTGAGACCAGCCTGGGCTACAAAGTGAGCTCAAGGCGAGCATCAACTGCATATTGAGACCCTGTCTCAAAGAGGTCAGAAACTGAAAAATAAAAAAATAAGATATAGAGGTTATTTTCAGGAGTTGTCTTGATAATTTATCAGCATGCACCAGGCAAAATAAGCACAAAGGACTCAATCACCATATAATTGCCAGAGGAGTTAAAATTTGCTCACAAGGGCCAAGGAGATAGCTCAGTAGAATAAGTGCTTGCCTGGCAAGTGCAAGGTCCTGAGTTCAATCCCTGGTACTGAAAAAAAAAAAGAAAGAAAGAAAGAAAGAAAAAAAAGGCAAACACACACAAAAAATTGGCTTACATATTTTTGTGTTTGAAGAGAGCAGTGTGAGACATTGTAGTGTTCTACTATATTTATCCTTATAATATTTCCTTTGGTGACTGCTCAGTAAACTGATATGGATTAAGACAGTAAATTCTCACTTCTATCAAACCTAACCCACACTCTGGTTCCTCTTCAGATTGTATAAATCTTTTGCCTTTTACCAAACCCTAACCTATCTACTCTTACCCTTCCTAAAATTTAGAGACAAATGCAACTTTATCATCTTTACTTTGCTTACTATGCTATTTTTCTTTTGTAACTAAAATTGCTACTGTCTGATTCTTCACAGCCCTATATTCTTCTATTCTTCATTCCTTACCACAGGACTGCTTAAGGAATTCTTTTGTAAATTGTTATGTCTTGCTCCAAGAAATATGAGATTAAAAATGAAAAAAGTAACAAAGATATGTTTTAAACTCTGATCTCAGCCCCATCCCCGGGGCGTGCTGAGATGACGATTGAGACTGGGTGTGGTGGTGCGCACATGTAATCTCAGCTCTTATGAGGCTGTAAATAGGAGAATCACTACGTCTAGTAGTGACACCTTGAACACCTTGTAGACCATTCCCTAAAAAATGCATTAAATAAATAAATAAATCTCTGATCTACATCCACATGGACATTTAAAATTCATATATTTAAATAATAAAAATAAAAATTCATACATTAACCTACCTTGGTAACTATTGAGCATGTTCTATGTAATGTTAACTTTCTAGCAAAATCAAAGCAAGTACAATAGGTAAAGTGAGAACTCTTCTAAGATATAGAAATGACTTTTTGATGTCTGTGATTTAATCTTATTCTGAACACTGCAATTGCAAAAGTTGACATGAACTCCAAGAACATGTTAGTTGAAAATATTGCATGATATAAGATATTCATTTAAGGCTGGCTTTCCAGTGATGGAGTGAAATCACCACCCAAATCACCATCTCCAGGTACAGGTGAGTTACCATCTTTCATAGCAAGGAACAGTGAAGCAAAAGGAGCACAATGAGATAATAGACATATCTAAGTTGTCTCATTCTCTCTCTCTCTCTCTCTCTCTCTCTCTCTCTCTCTCTCTCTCTCTCTCTCTCCCCTATAGAAATGGAGTAAGACTGATTTGTCTTAGTTACTTTCCTTACTACTGGAACAAGATACCTGACACTCACAATTTAAAGGAGGAAAGGTTTATTTTAGCTCAGCATTCGTAGTGGTTTCTGTCCACCATCTTCAGCTGGCTCAAGACAAGGCACTATGGTAGAGGAGATATAATTCATAGCAGAGTGGGCAGTAAGTGGCAGGAGCAGTGAGACTTCCTTTCCCTTTTATCTTATTCAGGCTAGAACCATCTTGCTTGGCATCTTCAATGTCACCTACACCTACGGTGCACTTTCCCATTATGCACACCCAGAACCATGGTACATAACCAGTGGACTAAGTTAGTGATCACACACTCTTCATCCATATTCACACACCCTAAATCCACCTGCCTCTGAAAAGCCCCAGCTGCAAACACATGAGGAGGCATCTAGATAAAAGCCATAAGAGGCCTCTTGGGTTGAGATTTACATACTCTGTGATTTGTTCTTGTCTGAGAAGAGATGAAGGCAGACATTTATGCCACAGGCCTGAGGAATTTTGGAGAAGCCACTTGTCTCTAAAGAAAAACATCTAATTTCTAATATTTAAGGTTCCACTCTTCCCCTCAAGTTTGCAATTCCCTCCTGCTTGAGTTCAGCTCCCAATCTGAAGACTTTGCAGTGCCATGCCACCTGGATGGCTGGGTCTATCAGAGGCCACTGAAGCATATGCAAAACTGTCTGATGCTTGAGTATGATCAAGTATCACTAAAGACTGTGGGGAAAAATACTATGGGCATGTTTTCAACATTGCTGCAATTAAAATTTTACTTCTCTTTATTATGCAAGAACTATCTTCCTACCATAAAATAAATGAATACATACAATTTATTTATGTTCTATAATACTATTTCTTATCACAGAATGATTCTTGTAGTTCCATGATTGATTTTAGAAAGTATGTTGATCAATACACCTTTTCTAGAATTTTTGACCATATCATTAGTAGTAACAGTTTTGGCTTTTCTTTCCTTGATTCAGAAGAATTTAAAGAAAGGCCATAAACTCAGAACCTACGTTATATAACAAATAACATGATTTGGAGTCTACAAGTTTTTCCATTAGACAGAAAGCAACTGAATGTCTCTGTGGCTTTATTGAAAGTTTTTATAAGTCTAGACAAAAACCTACACAGAAACTGCTTATAACCATGTAACTGTAGAGCAAAATATGAGCAGTATGACTCTCTATGGAGAGTGAATAATTCCAGTTAGATTCCTGATTTCCAGTAGACTATTTGTCTATAACTTATCCTCTGAAATATGTTTAGCTCCTGTTTTAAAATTCAACAAACTGGAAATTTCAAGAACTGGTAAACATGGTTAGTGTTGTTGTATTATATATTCCACTGATAGTGCAAAATTGTTATGTACTATTTTAATATTTTCATGTTTTTTTACCAAATGCAATAAATGTTATTAATCTTTAAATATGCTTAGATGTACATTTATTTTACATGCTACTCATAAATTCAAAATATTTATTTCAATGATGTAGCCCATAGAAAGACAAAGATAGACTATTAGACAGTAACAAAGATGTCTTTGGAAATAAAGGCTGTTATCATTCATTGACTGTTTAGGTATGTAAAATTCCCTCCTAAATAAAGAGTACTAAGTCGAATCTATGTGACATTTAATAAAGTTTCCATTTTAAAGCTTCACTACAGCTTGATTTAATTGTGTGTACCCTGTCTTTCATTAAATGTGTTGGTTGTTAGTAATGTTCAAATGAGGAATCAGAAGGACGTGAAGTTGTATTAACTAGAACAAGTAACAGAAATCAAACATCAATGCCTTAAGTAGAAAGTAATAATTTACAAATGTGGGTACAAAAATTATCTTGAAATAAGTAAATGCCATTGAACTTCTAGAAACAAGTTATAGGAAGGGTCAAAGAACTCACTAACTTAGCACTTAGCACATCTTTTAACTGACATCTGCTTCAATTATTTTCTCTGTAAACTGACTAATTGTGTTGTGTTTATTTGTCAACAAGATAGATAATAATCTACCAGGTTAGAGAGCCAGCATTGGTCTTTAGTCTAAATAATTATGGAAATGACTATTGCTGACTCCCAGGTACTCACTACTGACCTAATTAATTCTGAAAAAGTGCTAGAATCATAGTCTGCCTAAATATGGTTGAGAAGTGTGGCATGAGATAGGGCATGGAATGGAAGTTTGCTCTAAAAAGATCATGGGGAACTGGGTAGTGACTCAAAGTAAAACTGAGTCACTATTGTTTTCATTAATACATTTCATTAGCAAATCAGTGAAAGGATTTTCAGAGCTATTTTGAAAGGACCACTTCCACAAAGATCTTTCTTATTGGTAGAGGAATAAAAATGAGGTAGATGTAATTCTTATTCTCAAATTCCACACAATTTACTACCTGAAGTACTTATGGACTTCTCTAGTTATCTCATTGTCTACTATGAAATTATCACATACAAGGAGTAATCAAAATATATGGTGAATTCTTAATTTTAGGAATTGATTACAATACTGGGAGATGGGCAGCATGCGTGGCAAGCACCAGGGACTTGGCAAAGGTCTGCACCAGAGGAATTCAGGTGCCTGGACTCTCCCCATGCAGCACAGGACCAAAAAACCAGGGAATCGACAGCCACACAATAGGACCCAGGCTAGGACTCACAGGATGAAGAGGCAAGACTAGGGAGGTGAAAATATGAAATATGAGCTAACATGTGATAAGTTAGGTGAGCTGGGGTTGTACTTAGGGACAAACACAAACAGAATAGAAACATCAGGATGGGATATATATATATATATATATATATATATATATATATATAAAATTTTATTTTATCCTGTTATATCTTTGTTTTTATCTTACTTTCTTTTCCTTTTCTTTCAATTTTTATTCTTTCTTTCTTTTTTTTTTTTCTTGTTCTAGTCACTTCCCTGAAACTCAGAGACCAAGTTTGGATAATCCCTTTACCACTCCTTCAATCTTTCTTTCCCACCTCCTTCTCTGGTTTCCCAAATCTTGCAACACCATTTTTGTCCTCCAACCTTGCTTCTACTTCCCTTCCAGTTATCTTTATTTTATACATCATCCTCCCTAAATTTCCCCACCACAGGGTAAATCCACTCTATGAAAGGGAAGCACTTTGCATACAAACTCCTCATTTACAGTTGGTTCTGTTATATAGCTATACTTTAAACCTATGGTAAAAAGTACAAAGTCAATAGTTACCATTGTCAGTTTCTAAATTATGCTTGATGCTGTCATTATTGCTAATTATCCTACTTTAGCTAAAATGCCATGACTGCTGTAATCAGTTGCTCTCCCTTCTATAACAATACTGGGAAGTTGTGAGGTAATGACATCACCACATCCTAACACCAAAAGGCTAGAGATTGAGTCACACAGACACAGACATCCTATTCTTAGTTAATTAAGAAAGTAGAATCATGGGACAGAAACAGGCAAACCAAGAAACTCCTACACACAGAAAGTATCCCTGAAGAATGGGATTTTCCTACAGAAGCCTTGATACTACTGATATACATGCCTATTACAAAATCTCACAAAGACAATAATAGAAAATAAAATAAGTTTTTTTTAGATAGAAAATGAAAAGATAAAACATCAAAATGCAATCTCAGACCTGCAGCCCACCAGAATAAATCTGGGACACACTGACATAACCTTGAGAAAGCCCTTCCAAATTCTCTTCATGGTCATGAAAATGCATATTTGTAACCCCATGGAAAGGTTTCTAAATTCCTCTCAAGTTAATTCCTATTTACCACTCCTATTGCAATCCATAGCATAAAGACATAATAAAATATCCAAAATGGTGGGGAACCAAGGGGTCCTGAGTCTGGCTATGATGGTGGCTAATTGGAGCAAAGGCCTAGATGCAGACCTAAATCTTGATTTTATTAAATTGTGATGAAGGAAGTGGCTTGAAGATAAGTGACTGTGAGAGTGGTATGTGAGTGACATGAGCTAGGATAGGTAGGAGGCCTGAAATCATCTGTATAATAAACAGAAAGAAATATTTGTATAAAGTGCAATCTGTATAACACAACTGATGTAGAATGTGATGTGATCGAGTTCATTCTTCAACTCTGATGTATAGTTTTTTATGCCCCATAAAGTCATAGTCTTTTGTCTTGAGGCTTGATCCCAGATGACAGTGTGGAATATGGCTTTCCATCCTGCCATGCTCACATGTTTTATTTGGGAGGTGTGAGGAGCTGGTGTTACTGCTTAAGCCAATTGACAGGATAAGGAAAAGCTCTGTACACAGTAATACATGAAAACAGAAGCAGGTTTAGATAAAATGGAAACAACTGTTCTCCTTTCAAGAAGAGTCATCCAGGTGGTTCTCCACAACAGAAGACATTAAAAGATATCCAATTTAAATTCTGAAATGGGGGCTAGGGAGATGGCTCAGAGGAATAAGTGCTTCCCTGGCAAGTGCAAGGACCTGAGTTCAATCCCCG
>NDGM011244809.1:0-11247 GCA_002564305.1 Octomys mimax
CCTTCCAGTCCTTCATCACCCACTACTTCCAGGTAAAGTTGCCCATGGGACTCAGCTATGTCCAGGCATTTCTTGTATAAACAGGTTGCGGGTCCTAGCTAAGGTGGTGTGTGGGCTAAAGTAGAGCACAGCCCCACAAGGATATAGGAGGCTCCGAGGACCCCAGGACCTTGTCTTCCAGTATTGTCCGTATCCCAGCTCTGTGGAGTTATAGTGGCCACCATGTCCCACCTCTTCCAAACCTAGTTTTAGAAGCTGATTGTGGAAGGAACAGAACCAGTGTAGCCAGGAGAGAGTAGGCATCTAATGTCGCACAGGCATTGGGAGGAACTGAGGACATAGCTGAGTCCCATGGGCAACTTTACCTGGAAGTAGTGGGTGATGAAGGACTGGAAGGTAAGGTGGGAGGAGAAACCTGGGAGTCTGTGGAAGCTGCTAGAGCTAGGGGGCTTGGGCTGAGTTAAGGTACAACTGTGCCTGTTCAGGTGAGATATAGGTGCAAGTGTAGATGCAGGTACAGATGTCCATGCAAGTGAGGTGCAGGGGCAAGAACAGGAGTGCAGGTACAGGTATAGATGTAGATACAGGCACAGGCATGGTGCTGGGACAGGTGCAGGTGTGAATGTAGGTGTAGGTAAGGGTGGTGGTACAGGTATGTGTACAGGTGTAGATGCGGGTGTGTAGGTACAGGTGTGGGTACAGATGGGGTATGGATGTGGCACAGGTGGAAATGCAGGTGTGGTACCCCAGTGTGTGGAGCTGTAGAGAAAAGGTGTGGGTCCCCTAGGGGAGGGTGCACCATGGGAAGGGAGGGGCTTGCCTCTGCTTTTCAGGATAGCAGATGGGAAGGTGACTGGGGATGAGGGGAAAGACTCAGCACAGGGGGGTCCTCAAGGTGCACAGAGCTGGCAGGAGTGCAGGAGGGAGGTGGCTGAGTATATCTGCCAATTTAAGGTAGGAGAGCCCAGTGCATGATTGAGCATGGCCTAGACCTCCATCTACCATCCTCCAGTGTGCTGTGGCTGACTTCTGTCGCTAGGCCTCTACCTCTTCTTGGAGGGGGCTGGGTGAGCAGATGGGCTTCCTTGGCATTTTCCATGGGGAGTCATCAGCCCTTGCCAACCTCTGCACTCCAGGCCCTCTGCTGGCTGCCTAGGCCAAGGGTTTGTGCAGCACTTGGACTGAGGGTTATACTTTGGCCCTGGCACCCTGGGCTGGTAGCTGGGAGCTACCTATAGATGGTAGGCTGTTGGCTGTGGCATGTGTGTGTCCAAGTGCCCAGAGCCGTGGGACATGGGCCATGATCCATGTTCCCTGGGCAGTCTGCTAAGGACCATGGCTGAGTGCCTGTGTCTCTGTGTTCCTAGCCAGCCCCCGGCCTCCCCCAGCACACAGGAAGCCATTCAGGGAATGCTGTCCATGGCCAACCTACAGGCCTCTGACTCCTGCCTGCAGACCACATGGGGTGCTGGCCAAGCCAAGGGAAGCTCACTGGCAGCCCATGGCACCAGGAAGAATGGGGGCAGCAGCAAGAGCACAGGCAAGCGGCTGCTGAAGAGGGCTGCCAAAAACAGCGTGGACTTGGAGGATTACGAAGAAGAGCAGGACCACCTGGATGCCTGCTTCAAGGACTCAGACTATGGTGAGGGTCACTGCCGCTGGGAGGGCCTGGAGGGGGGCCAGCACCCACAGCGGGCAGGACCCTTCAAGGACAGGGCTGCATCTGCTGGAAACTCATCCCAGGGGCCCCAGAAGCTGGGCCCTGTTTAATTTTGAGATGCAATTTGCAAATCATAAAAGCCCACTCTTTAGAAGTGCAACTTGGTGGTCATTGACATCAGTAGAGGTGTGTGCAGCAATCATAGACAATTTCAGAAGATTCCATCCTGTAACAGGAAGCCCTGTTCTGTTAACAGTTACTCCCTGCAACCCCAGCTCAGGCAACGTGCAATGTTGTTGGGTCTCCATGGATTTGTCTCTTCTGGGCATGTCATACAAAAGGGTCATGTAAGAGCCCATCTATGCAGTCAGCATAGTATTCTCTGGGTTCATCTGCACTGCAGCATGTGTTAGAGTCTCCCTTCTTTCAAGGCTCAATATTGTGCCACTGTGGGGATATACTATACCCTCTTTTAGCTGTGTATCTGGGCGTGGACCTCTAGGTTGCTCCATCTTTTAGCTGTGGTAAACAGTTCTGCTGTGAATGCATTGTACAGGTTTCTATGGGGACCTATATCTTCCTCCCCCTCTTCTTCCTCACTAGCTGTATTCCCAGAAGAGTACTGGCTGGGTGATAAAACACTGAGCATTTGCTTTTCTGAGGATTTACCTGGCAGGCTTTCAGGGACTAGACCACTTTGCAGTGACAGGGCTTTGAGGTCACCATGTCCATCCTGTCTGCCTCTGTGTGAGATGGAGAGACAGAGGCTTGGGTGGCCACCCCTATGGTCAGGCAGTGAGTTTGGCATGGGCCCTGGCTCCCCTGGAGTGGGCTCTGGCCCTTTCCAACCTAGAAATGTCCTTGTGGCACAGGCCCCTGTTCTGAGGCTGGGCATGCCCTGGCTGACTATACAGCCTCCCCAACACCCTCCCCAGCCACAGGCTGGTGGTTGCTGAGCTGGACACTGCCCACCTGTAGTGGGTGGACTGGGCCTCACCACAGGGCCTGTCCCTGTTTCACAAGTGCACCAACAGCAAAGCCAACTCACTTTACTTTTCTGCGCTCTTTCAGGGTGTGGAATACAGGCCCCTGCAGCTGCCACTTCCAAAGTCATGGGTCCTAAAGGCTCCTCACCAAGCCTTGAGGGTTGGAGGGCCAAGAGGCACCCATCCTGCTGTGTGGGATCAGCTCCTCTGAGATGCACTGGACAGTTCTGGGCTGCTGGAGCCCATGCGCTCTCTTGCTATTCACCAGTTTCTTTGGTAGCAGCAGAGGCTAGCCACCAGAGCGTTCGTCTCCTGAGAGCCAATGCCCTGGTAGGCTTGGGGTACCTCTCCACTCTCAGGCTCTGTGAGCAGCTGTTAGGATGAGGTCAGGAGAGACAGGAGGCTGTGGCACCAGGGAGGCTCAGACAGACACTGCTGGTGGTGCAGGTCACTCTTGTCTGGAGATTCCAGGTGCCTGTGCCCATGCACAAGATGTTCTCAGGGGAAGCAGCTCTGTGGCATGGCAGGCCTAAGGATGACCCTGGCCCACAGGCTAATGAGGTCTTCCAGTCACTCTTCTCCCTTGCCCAGTTGTGCCCAGGTGCTCAGGGGCCCTGCTGTCCTTTTTCTTCCTCAGTTTACCCCTCACTGGAGTCTGATGAAGACAACCCCATCTTCAAATCTCGGTCAAAGAAGAGGAAAGGCTCTGATGACGCTCCCTACAGTCCCACAGGTAGTGTGTGGTAGCCACGAGGGTGTGACATAGATTGTTGTGTCCTTATCTGTGCCCTGGCCTCTGAGGACTCAGCCCTGTCCTGCCCTGTGGGCTGGACAGCCTGTCTAAGGTTTGGAACAGGAGTGGTCAGCTGCCTACAGAAGCATGAGAAGGCTCTGCTGTGTTGGCTCAGGACCCCCTGGGAAGCCCTCAACCTGGGGCAGCCTCTGCTTCCCAGCGTCTGCCTCTATAACAGATCACTCTGGGAGAGGCATTGTGGTGCCTGGTGACTGCTGTGTGTTGGCTGAGGGACACCTGTCAGGGTGGGTGGCAGGGTGGGGCTTTGCCCATCTTCCATGTACCCTCCCCCACACCCCAGCTTGCTGGGCTTGCTGAGAACTAAAGTTCCCATGGGAACTCCAGGGTGGCACTGACCCCTTGGTGGCCAAATTGTGATTGTGGCTTCCTACACCATGAGTGTGCTGTTTTGGGGCCCCAGGCCCAAGGATTGCCTGGGGTGGGGGGACCAGCAGGGGAGCCTATGCTGGACAGAGGCTAAGTGGCTGGCCCTTCTCTTCCACAGCAAGGGTCGGACCTTCAGTGCCGAGACAGGACAGGCCTGTGCGGGAGGGGACCAGAGTGGCCTCCATTGAGACTGGGCTGGCGGCTGCTGCGGCCAAACTATCCCAGCAGGTGAGGAGGGGCTCACTGAGGCAGGGCCCCATCATCCCACTTGGCTCTGGCTCCCTGATGTCTGTGTCCTTTTTTCCCTATATGCGTACTACATGGGTTATAGGCTGTCAGGCTTAGGGACAGGTGATCACAGATTGGCTATTTCCTCTGGTCTCTAATTCCCAGTATGAGGTGGGGAGAGGGGATTAATGGCCAAGACCCTGCAGTGAGACAGGTACCTCCTGTTGAGGTTGGTTGTGCCCTAGTGCAGGGGTCACCCAGGGGGTCTCCATTCCTTTCCCCTGTGGATCCTCGGGGAGGGCCCCTCCCTTCACAGGATCTGGTATTTGTGGACTGTCCTGAGGAGCAGAGATGGGGCCTGCCTCACCCTGCTCTGCTTGCCCAATCTCATTGCCACCTGCAGCACCTGCCCGCACTTGTGCCCTGAACCCAGCCACGTGGGGAATGTGCACTGGGGCACTGGCACCATGTCCTGGTGAAGCTGCATCCAGAGACTTTGATGCCCAGCACAGTGGGTTTGCTGCCCCCACCAAGAGGGGGGAACATGGTGATCAGGGGCTCATGGTCACCAGCTGAGAGGTATTGCAGGTCCTGTCTCACCTGCCGCCTTGCATAGGAGAGGCCTCTGGGCCCCAGTTCTCCCCATTCCTGTAATGTAGATCTGAGTGTGGGTGTGACCCTCTTCTGGCCACACTGCTGCCCCTGACTTCATGGCCCAAGGGGCATGTGAAATGCTAGCAGGGTAATGGGCCCGTGTGCTTTCTTCAAAGGAGGAGCAGAAGAGCAGGAAGAAAAAGAGCACCAAAAGGAAGCTTCCGCCTACCACCATCTCCCCCTCTGCTTCAGCTGCCTCCACCTCCACCTCCGCCTCCGCCTCCGCCTCCACTTCCACTTCCACCTCCACCTCTGCCAGCACCACCTTGGTCTCCACCACTCCAGCCTCCACTACACCGGCCTCCACAACCCCGGCCTCCACCAGCACAGCAAGCAGCCAGGCCTCGCAGGAGAGCAGCTCGCCCGAGCCCCTGCCTGAGTCCCATAGCAGCAGCCTGGCTGACCATGAGTACACAGCTGCTGGCGCCTTTGCAGGGGCCCAGGCTGGCCGCGCAGCCCAACCCATGGCCCCTGGAGTCTTTCTCACACAGAGGCGGCCCTCCACGTCCTCCCCAAACAACACCACCGCCGCCAAAGGTACCCCTGCCCTTTCTGCTCCCTGCCGGACCCTTGGGCACCCCCATACTCACAGACTCTGTCCCTTGATAGAGGACAGCACAGCGTGAGGGGAGGTTCTGGCCCTGGGACTGCGATGATGGGGTCTGGGTTAGTTCCCACCTGAGCATGAGTGCAGCCAGCCTGCTCAGGGGTGGGGCCCAGCCTACGCAGTAAAAGCACCCACCACTGTTGAGGTCAAAAGGTCACATTGGGGCCAGAAAATGGATCTCTGGTTACCAAGGCTGAGGTGCAAGCCCTCAGCTCTGGGGGCTGATGCAGAGTGAAAGTATGGCCAGCATTCACCAGGGCAAGAACTGGATGCCCCTGAGTTGAGTCAGGCTGGTACAGGGTCACCAGCCTCTCTGTGGGTTAGGGTGTTATCACTGGCCAGGTCCCATGGTATCACACTGTCTACATCTGCCTGCAGCTTGGCCTGGACCCAGTTGGCCATGGGAAAGGGACATGCTGTAGCTGCGGAGGTGGCTCAAGATGGCCTGTTCCCAGGGGCCAGGCCCAGGGTGGCCTTCCATCTTAGTAACACCTGCACCACTCACCATGGCTGCCCATGGCCACTGCAGCCTCCGCATTGGATGCTTTGTCGGGCCTGTGTGCGTCGCAAGCTGCCCTCATGCCTGTGGGAACTCCCGCCCCAGCACGCTGCTCCCTGTCCTCACACTCATCCTCCTTTTCTGTGTCCCCTCCCCCACCCCCCTAGGAAAACGTACAAAAAAGGGCATGGCCACCGCCAAGCAGAGGCTTGGGAAGATTTTGAAAATTCATCGGAATGGAAAACTGCTCCTTTAAAGTTTGGAAAGCCAGGATCCTTCTGCTCTGCTCAGGACCCCCGGAGCCCCGCTAAAACATCAGCCCCCCCAGGAGGGTGGCAAAGCTGCCTAGCCCCAGGAGGGCCTTGCCTCCTCCCAGCCATCACTCCCCCCCAAACGAGCGTCTGTCCCTTGAGCAGGCGGAGCAAGCCTAGCATGGTGGTCCCTCGTATTGAATATGGACGTCCTTTCTCAAGTTGCTTAGAGTGACCAGTTCCTGAAAAGCAACCCTGCCAGTATGAGGACCATTCCAGTTTCAGGACAGCCTCCGGCCACCCCAGAGCATGGGTGTGATTTCAGGGCTTCTGCAGCTCTGCTGGGAGCACGAATCCTTCGAGGAAGGTAGAGTGAGCCAATGCTCACTAGCCCCAGAGTCTGAGCTGGCCACAGGCTGGTAGCCTCCAGAGGCTTAAAAAAAGGAAAAGAACACAGCATGAGGAAGAGAAACAGGATGTTTGTGGGAACCCTTTCGTTCTCTTTCCAAGAGCACTTGGCTGGCAAGGAGAGGTCTGCCATCCCAGCTCCCCAGTGGGAGGCACAGGCTGGATGGTAGTGCCACACCCTGATGCCCAGGGTCATTCCTTTTGGGCAGCTAGGGCCAGCAGCTGGGTTGCTGTGCTGCTGAGTGCAGGAGCCATTGCGAGGTCTCCAGGGAAGGGTGAGGGCTCAGCCACGTCATGGGTCCCGGGGGTCCCAGGCTAAGCCACATGGCGGGGCCCAGCTAGCTCTGCCGGCTGCACTCGTGGAAGCACTTCTCAGCCTGGGCTCTCCTGCCCGCCCGGGAGCACTGGGCAGGTGGCCAGCAGCAAGAGGCGCGGACGGGTCCCTCTCTGCTCCCCGTGTTAGCGGTTGCCGCTGAGGCATGGGCTCCACCAGGACGGTGTGTCTGCCCACCGACACGGAGGGGCTGGATTTGTTTCTCAGGCAATCCTGTATTTTAATTTTAGATGTACTTCCTGAAGCATATTTTTCATAGAATGTAGCGTGTAAATAGCTTTTTAAATGACTTCTTTTTTATAAGAGCAAAAGTATCTTTAGGAATTTCTTTCTATAGAGTCCTTCATTAACCTTTGTACAAGTTTTTTGCTGACTCTGATGGACAGTTGGGTTCCGATGCTTTTTCCTTTTCCTTCTTTCTTTTGTTATTATTCTTACTCTTATTTTCCTTTTAGGAACTAAGGTATTGCCTGAAAAACAAGTGGTGTCCTCGCAGCCTTATACTCTGTCTTCACAGAAGCAAATAGGACATAAAAGATCTATTTCAGACACATTTTGAAGACGAATCTTCAACTTTCATACCAGCTCTTTGTTTTCCTTCTTGTATGACGAGGGGGTTGGGGATACAGTTATTTTACTAGCACCTTGTGAAGTGTTTCTGTGTTTTGTGATGCCGTAATTTATTAATGTTTGTAGCTTTTTATATTTGTACATTTCTTATGAGCTTTGTTTATATACCCATTACCTGGATGTTCTGTACATGCGAGAGGCAGCTGGGTGGAGGCCTTATCCACTCCCGCGCTGTCGGGAGGGACCTGTCCCCGGGCCTGAGGCTGGCAGCAGGGGCGTCTCCCAGGCCCCAGGCTTATTTGGAACTGGTGTTTTTAAAGTCCCCTTGGCCTGTCCTTGTCGAGCATTTATATAATCTAACCCGGGCAGCAAGCTGTTCTCTCCCTTTCTCTCCCTCTCTCTTCTCTCTTTTTAATTTTATTATTATTTTGGCAACATGTACATTTCTAACAAAGTTTATCGTGGCTATTAAAGTGTTTTATTTCCCAGTTCATATTACTCTTGTATTGAGTCCATGAGGTCTGAGGCAACTTAGACCAAAGTTTTAAAAAAGTAAAAAATATTTCAGGTTTTGTACAGAACCATGTCTGTGTCTTTTCTGCCTCATGTGCTGACCTCACTGTGAGGGTGGTGAGTGGTCTGGACATTAGGGGTGGCCAGGCTTCCCCACTGAATTGCAGCCACCAGCATTGCCTGGGAAAGCCCCAGACTGTACTGAGAGCTGCGGCGCCCTGTGCTGGCCAACAGGAGTGGGCACTGGGGATCCCAGGCCCCCACAGGCACCTACCTTGGGGACCTGGGCTCTGTCAGTATGCACAGGGTCCTCTGCATGTGGGCAGGACACCCAGCAGGGTGGCATCATCATAATGACCCTATAGAAACAGCACCATTTGATGAAGTATACAGGAGGGTCCCCATCGCAGTGGCTAGGTGACCATCTGGGGTGCTTGGGGTGAGCCCTAGTTCTGTCTGGGAATGACAGAAAAGCAGCCGTAAGAGTAATCAGGCTGCTCAAGCAGTGCAGGCCTGGCTTGGCTCAGCTCAGGGTGGCGTCCAGGACTTGTAGGGCTGGTGAGGGAGAGGCTCTGCCATACCAGTCCCGCCCTACAGAGCGGGTCCCTGGGTGGCCCCAGCTCTTTATGTACATGCACAAGGGATCTCACAGGTGGTGGGAGTGACGGGAGGGGAAAATTCTAGGAAAGGATCTGGGTCTTACAGAGTTTGGCCAAAGCTTCCTCAGGTGCACCAGCAGCTGAGCCAGGGCTCAATGCCCCTGCCAACACACTAAGCACACCTGGCACAGATTCTGCACTGAATACCTGACCACAGCCTCAAGGTGACTGGTGGGTGTAGTTCACTATCTGCTACTTGTCAGGCAGTGTAGACAACTAATACACCAGGGCTGGCTAGATAGCTCAGCGAACTAAGTGCCTGTTTAGGGAAGTGCTGGGACTGGGGTTCAATCCCCAGTACCATATGCCACGCCTTCCCTGTCCTTGGGTGTCCTGAGCTAGCCACTGAGACCAGGTGTGGTGGTGCACACCTGTAATCTCAGTGCTGGGGAGGCTGCAAATGGGGACCACTATGAGTCCAAGCTGCATAGAGACCCTGTACCAAATACATAAAAATAAGTAAATAATGAAAAGAAAATAGTACATGTGACACAATTCAAGTCCCTCTGAGCCCAGAAGGGACCCCTTGCTGGCCTCAAACTACAGGGTGAGGGCTGGAGACTAGTGCTGCCACCAGGTGGTGCCCTGGGCCCACACTGCAACCTCAACCTCTACTTGACAGCCCAGACCCCAGTGGCCTCCAAAAGCTCTGCCAGAGCCTGCCCTGGGCTCCCCCCAAGGGTCACCACAGCCACTGAGTGACAGTGCTCAGCTGTGGGCTTTTCCAAAATCCCTCCAGGCCTGGCCCTGGGGATCCCTTGGGCTGGTCAGGTGGAGGACCGTCAGGGGTGCTGGACAGCTCCTAATGGCCAGGCAGCATCTCCCAGAGCCCTGGCTCTATCCTTCGCCTCTACCGCACCACTCTATGTTGGTGGCCTAGGTGGGTGATGGACTTCACTGCATGCATGGTGGGCCGTGTGTCTGTGAGCCTGGAAAGATGGCCTCTTAAGTGTCTGCAGCAGGGGCAGGGGCTCTGGCCAGGTACTTCCTGTCTGAGCCCCCTGCACCCTGACTTTTCAGTTGGTGCCAACAGGCCCCTACCGGCAAGGGTGGAAGCATGAGGGCCACAGCACAGGGTGATACTCTATGCTTCCCTCTGTCGGGCAGCATGGCAGACCCTGCAGGAGAGGCACCCCCACTCTGGTTCTCAGGAGCCTCTTCTCTACCCTCAGCAGGCATCTGAGGTCCAGGCCAGCAGGGGCCGTGATGAGGGTCCCTTACAGCCAGAAGACCCAAACCCATTACTGTGGCTTCAGCAGGGTGCACTCAGCACCATGGCTCAGAGATCTGAGGTCCTCTGCCTGCTCCAGACCTGTCTGTCTGGCCTGAGTGTCCCCCCACACAACACCAAGGTGATCCAGGGAAGCCATCTGTGGGCGGGACCCAGTGCTCCAGATTTCTGGGTCCTTCTGACAAGTTCTTTGTGTGCTACTGGCCCTGGCCACCCTGCTGGCTGCGTCCCAGGGTGAGGGGGGTGGGCCTGGAGTTCCCACTTGGCACTGAACTGCCCTGCAGAGCTGCCAGCTGCTCAGGCTTTGGTGCTGACCTGAGGTCTCGTGCTGTTTGTTAGTGTTGCTGACCTCAGCTCTGGCAGCAGATGGGGAAAAAATCAGCAAGCCGCCTTTACATGGGTCTCTAACTTTACCTAGCTATCCCTGGCATTTCTGAATACCAGCTATGGGGGCCTCCTGTTGAGGCACTGTCTGCCTTCACCAAGGCGACAGCTTTGGGAGGGTGCATAGTCATCACCCATCTTGCTGAGGAGGCTCCTGAGGTAGAGCAGATGTCACTTTCCATCAGCAGAATGATCCCCTTTCTGTCAGCTCTCACTGCTATAGGGAAGCTGTGGGTAGTCTAGCCATGGAGGGAGAGTGGCCAGTGAGCCATGAAGTTGCCTTCTGAGATGGCTCCACACCCAAGACTGCTAAGAAAGTGGGACTGTATCCAGCTCGGAGAGAGCCCACGTGCCACTATAGGCATGGGGGTGCAGTGGGCCCTGGGGCCCCTATACCTCATAGGAGAGCGGTGGGTGAGCCTCATGCAAGGGTCTCCCCCATGCCCTCACATGTGCCCTCCTCACCATGCCTGGTGGGGAGC
The DNA here is from genome assembly GCA_002564305.1 of Octomys mimax. NCBI lineage: Eukaryota > Metazoa > Chordata > Mammalia > Rodentia > Octodontidae > Octomys > Octomys mimax. Next base: position 10,647 of record NDGM011244809.1, read on the forward strand.
TCAGCCTAGCTGTATAGGGTGCCCAGCTCCTCTGGCTCCTACAGGCCCTAGAGCCAGTCCCTGAGTGTGGGATTAGCTAAAAGGGTCCAAGCAGGAGGCTGTGGGGCAATGCCCAGGATAAACGCCAGGGGGCAGGGCAGGGTTAGGAATGGGGCCCAAGCTGACTGGAGGCTATTTAGAGCCTGGAGCTATCCTGCAGGGGGCTTGGGCTTATGAATGCAGGGGGACAGTAAGCCAGGAAATAAAATTAAAAGCCTATTGAGCTGAGTGCTGGGCACAAAGCAGATCAGCTTGGTCACCAACCCTTTGGAGCATGGTTGTTTGTGGTCACTTGTGTCCCTCTGAGGGAGCTCCTATGAGGTCCTGTCTCACCTGGGGAAAACCGAGGCAGTCTCACAGAGCTGGATTGAAGCACAGATGAATCTGATCCAGGACCCTTGGTGGTTGATAAAGACCTTCCTGCAGATAGTGGCCAGGAAGGCAGCTCCCAGGCCTGCTGGAAGAGTAGCAGTGCAAGTACAAAGGCCCTGAGGTCAGGACAAGCACGCTCTCCCTGAAGACGGCTGCAGCGAGGGCTGCACCCACAGAGGACCGCATGCAG
>NDGM011244810.1:6235-16845 GCA_002564305.1 Octomys mimax
AGGGCCTGAGTTCAATCCCCGGTTCCACAAAAATAAATAAATAAATAAATAAAATAAAATAAATAAAAAATATCCAAACTCATACTGAACACAGATGTCTCAGTGGTGTCTCCCACCTTCTCACCCAAAAGCATAACTCTGTGTCATAATTTATGCCTATATACTACATGGCCACAGAGGTGTTTTGACCAAATTCTTTCGTTAAGGAACAAAGAACTGAGGATCAACGAATTTCATGGCTAGGTCCTCAATGCATCAGTATCTGGCTTCCTAGTGAGTATACAATATAATCATTTTATTTTTAAATAACTTCCAAGCATCCAACCCCCAAAAATAGAATCTCAGGGATATTTATAAGGATATAAAATATCTACTACCCATGGCAATTCACAAAGTAGAGTATCCTGTTAAATAAATTCAGGCATTAAAAAGAGAGGAACAGTATTCTTGAGGAGAAAAATCAGTCAATTGATGTCAACCCAGAAATGAGCACAATTTTTGAATTAGCATGCAAGGAAATTTTTAAAATTATTATAACTATATTGTATATAATCAATAGCCTAGGAAATAAATATATTAAATATAGATGTAATGCCTGACTATCTCAAATTTCTAGTCTTTAAGACTATAACGTCCCAATAGAAACTAAGTTGAGGGGTTTACAAGCATATAAATGCTGGTAAAAAAATCAATAAACATGAAGATGTTAATAATCAAAACTATCAATATGAAACAGAGAAATGCTAAATATAAATAAATAAGTAGACTTATTACTTCAGCCATGAGATAGTTTAAAAAGTGTGTGTGTGTGTGTGTGTGTATAAATAAATTTGAAATTCCTGAAGTAGTAGAGCAATGGGGATGGAGGCATGGAAAGTTGCAAAACAATCACCAAAAACTTTCAGTATTAGATAAACTCACAATCATTCCTAAATATATTCACCCTTTCCCATGCAAATAAATTCCTCAAACACAAGGAGAAATTTTCAGTACATTAAAAACAAGGTTTCCCTGGCAAGTGCGAAGGCCTGAGTTCAATTCCTGGTTCCTCAAAAACAAACAAACAAACAAACAAAACAGAAAAAAAAAACCAAGGTCTACTATTTTGCTAGGGTAACATAAAATAGTGACATAGACTGTGTAGTTTAGACAACTGAAGTTTATTTTCTCAGAGTTCTGGAGGTTGAGGAGTTGGAGCAGCTCATTTCACCTTCATGCCTATACCTGCCTTGCAGAGGGGCTTCTTCACTATGCCCTCACTGCCCTCCATTCTGTGCCATCTGCATACACACTTGCTTTTCTTATGAGAGCATCTGCCCTGTTGGTTGAGGGTCTACCCTGATGACTTCCTTCAACTTGAATGCCTTATTTGAAGATCTTCCTTAATATAGTCATATCTTTAAATACTAGTACTCAGGATTCCAATATATAAATTTTGTAGGACACTACTTTTCTTATAATGTCTTATAAGACGTTAATATAACCAAAGGAAAAATATATACTTCACACAAAAGAACAAAAGCCAAGACTCATTTCTTCTCAAAGGCAAAGTCAGCGAGTTTGTGTGGAATTAACACTCTTACGGACTAAAAGCAAACAGGGTGCAATTACCTAGAACATTGCACACATCAAAACTCTTAAATTTTAAAATAATTATGTTTGAAATATAAAAGCTGAAATAATTTATCCCGTGGAAGCCTACCCTACCTAAAGTCCTAAAGTAACTCAAACTAAAGGAGAATAATGATACATGGCTATGCTAAGATGTATCTATATATCTATTTCTGTATATATACAGAAGTAGAATTTAATAGTATGTTCATGTACGCATAAATAAACCTATACATACATACTTATAAATATATAACTTTTAAATATTTTTAAATTTCTTAATAATAAATTACTACTTCAAAACATAAAAATAATCTGTGATTTATATAAAATGTGGGATAGAATATATGAGAGTAATAGTAAAAAAATTGATGAAAAAAATAGAAATATACAGTGAAGGTCCTTTTATGATACATAGGCATGGGCCTATCTCTTCTATGTTCCATACATAGTTTTTTTATTCAAGACAAATAAAAGCATAAGTCCATACATGGATTTGAACATATATATTCACAAACATCTGTATTTGTAGTAAATGAAACATGAAGCCAACCCAGATGGCCACCAAAATAGGAATCAGTAAGTCATGATAGATCGCATGACATGAATAAATCTCAAAATAATTAGAATAAGCCTAAAGGACCCTGACAAACCACACTCTGTATTGAGTTCATATAAAATTCTAGACATACACACAATATACATTGAAGAAAAGCAGATTAGTGGCTGCCTAAGAATTATATGAATATTTGGGAAAGGTTAGAAAAATTTAAATAAGCAAGACAAATCTTTCCAGAGTAATGGATATGTAGGACAAAATCATAAATATTAACACTTTAAATAAATGGAATACACTTTTCAAGGGCACAAAAGCATTTTAGAAAGCATATATACCTATCCATCCATCCATCCATCAGTCCATCCATCCACACTTGCCCACATGTCATATGCACAACTCAGGAAAGTTAAGTATTCATAAAGTCATCTGTCTTATACTTAATCCTAAGAATCTGCCCACATTCCTAATCATAGGCATCTGTGTGCAGGTATTTAAGTTCATAACGTAACTGATGTGATATATTTATTAAGCCCTATGAACAATGTTAACAATTATATTTTTCATGTTAATGGAACATTCATGTTTGATGTTTAAATAATTTCATTATCAAGATGAATAATAGGATTGACTTTGACAACTTTCTTAATTACTGATTTTGACAGGAAGGCAAAGCTAATTAGAATTTCATTGAAAAAAATGAATACACTTTATAATCAACCAAACATCCTTCAATTAAATCAGAGTTCTAATATTGCCCAAGTTGTCACTTTAATTACTGCTTAATATATGTAGAAAAAATATTTATTAATTTTAAAATATGACTTTTTAAATGATTAATTAATGTGAATTTTTGGAATTCCATAGAGAATTGTGCTGTATGTAGTAGATATATAATATTTTTAGCACATTGGTTTTAGTCTAATATAAGGAGTAACTATTTTGGAAGTAAAAATATTTACCTCTCTGATGGGGCTAGAATAGTGCTACCAACCTCAACAAAGAGAGCTTTTGAAGCTCTCATCCAGGTTTGAATCATGAGGCACAGTTGAAAGTGGTGACAGCGAATCTATTTCTCGCTGCTCACCTATGAGTACCTTAAAGGGGATAAGTCTGGTCTGTGTTTGGCTAAACGTCATACAGGAAATAATTCCCATCTGATCTCTAGAATGCCCACCAGCTCATGGGCCTCCGTGAAATGACAACATGGGAGTACTTCCTGATAGGAACGCAAATGATTGCATATAATCCTTTCTTCCCCAAAGCCCCTTGTGTATCATGGGGACTTTATTCTTCATATGAGAGTTCAATTATTAAATTATCCCTTTCCTCACTTAGCATCCTAGAACTCCTTAAAGTGTTTACAGAAATGTTCCATTGGTCATGGAGGTCATCCATGTCAAGCAGCAGTAGCTGAATTGTCCTTATTGTAGCCTGAAAGGGGAGTTGAGGCAGTCTCTAATATATGTTGAACTGAATTAATGCCATGGGCCATGTAGAAAACAGTGTGACCACTTAAAGAGAATGCTATGTGACTTTCTAAGGGAGATACTTTGGCTTTATAGGATTGTCAGCAGAGAATGTGAGACATGGGTTGGAATCAGTAGTGCAAGTTGTTCTCATTTTGCCCTTACATTTTCTGTTGACTGTAGTTATAGTTAAATGGTGCATAAGACAAATAAATCTGATTTGATCCCAACCCATCAGTCAGATTAACCATTGTCACAGTGGTTGGCAGAGAGTATGCACATTAAATAACTTATCAATAGTTAAATGGTATAGAAATGAGGATTGGGTTGTACTGAGAAATAATTCGCCATGTATCACTTTATGATTTGTGTTGTTTAGCCTGTATTTTCAGGGACTTTTTTTTACAGCAAGCAGCATCAGAAGACAGTATCTCACTCCAGGGCTGACTGCACAAAGGTTTCCTGGGAACTATCATAAAGATCATTTATCCATTAAGAAAAAGAACAGGCAGGATTGCAAGTACCCTGGCTTAAGACTGAAGGTTTGTAACGCACTGCCCTGAGTCATAAAGGCCTTTATTTCTTACTCAGGAGTCTCATGTTCCTTGAAAGAATTTTGAAACTCTGTCAGAATAGACATGTATTTTGTAAGCAGTGTAAAAATTTCAGATAGTTCACATTTCTTTGCAACCTCTCCAAGTACTATAACCAACGCTTGATTCATGAGGACTAGTTTGGTAAATCCTTGCACAAGGAAACAGCAGAGACCTGCAAGCACTCACAGCTGTTTATATTTAAGTACATTTTGGTTTTGTCACTTTATGAAATGACTGCCCCTTACAGATCCAGAGAATTTTTGGCAAAATGAAAAACTCTTGAAATGAATGAGTTTCTCCATTTCATTCACTATAAAAAGTAGTCATTTTCCTGCTGGAGGAAAATGTTTGCCATGACTTTTATGGGTTCCTTTTTTTCCCGGAGATCTGACTTTATTTCTATTGATTCTACTCAAAATGTAGAAGATAGTTCATTTATGAATTAGCATAATCCTTGTGACTTTAATTTGCAATAGCTACTGAATGTCTACCCTTTTTTCTTTTGTATAAATGAAGCAAGTTTTTATTAGTTTCTTCTAAGTATCATTTCTTGAGTAGTCATGCTCAATTAACCATACCCAGAGATCTCTAAATATTTAGCTACCAACTTAGATGATGTGACTCTTTGCAAAGATTGAAAACAACTTGCCCTTGATGGTTGGCCACTGCCCAATATTTTCTCCTTCATACCATGTCTCATTTTCCTGGACAGTCGGTTGTCTCACGGTATTTTCTATTATCAGCTCTGACCTATAGAGAACGTGTACCACTTCTTAACAATGTTAATAACTCTGGAATCCTAATGTCTTCAAGGTTTTCCTGAAAAACTCTTTGTCTGTGGGTAGCATCTATATTTATCATTGTCTTTCCCTACAATACACTAAAGTTTTGTAAGTCCTTTGAACATTTCCTCAATCATCGCCACAATCATTCTACCATACCCCTTTTCTTACAGCAGACTAAAATTCTCTCTAAGCTTCCTAAGCTTTGTTTTTCACAGTGGGATGGCATTGTCTTCTGGCCTCCCCACCAGGATGTTTGTTCTCTAAAAGCTACAGGTTGTTGCTATGCTGATAAAAAAGAAAGAAAAACTACCACACTGATGTCCATCATTTCCTGCTTTATTTCTGCCAGATCTGTTCTCCTACCAGGCACATGTGGACTCAGTCCTGAAGATCTGTGAAGATACAGTACCCTTCCTCTTTTATCTGATCTTGTGGCCAAGATGAGAAGCAGAAATACATGTCGTAAGTGACTGGTATCATCTGGACAAGAAGCAGGTGATTTTAATGATGATACACACAAAGGAAGTGTGTGACTTCCAGATTTTCAAGTGAATCTCAGCTATCAAGCTCATGTCTTGTCAGGAATTAAATACACAACGTTTGCTTTTATTTTCAGATGTTGTCTTGCTTTTTATAAAGAGCTAATGTCAGAACAGGAGGTAGTTCTTACACACTAAGTTCTCACTAAAAACACTAGAAGGCAGAGTTAGAATTTCACTCTCCTAAGAAAGGAGACTGGTCATCTTATGTATTAGATGTATATGGCAAATACATCTCTTTTTTTTGCCAGATCTTGTGGAAGTAAAATATGGAAAAATTGGATGGGTGGGGAGGCTATTCAGATCCATTCAGTAACTGGAAGGAAAGCTAGAGACTTGAGTCGAATGAATTACTCATTCTAGTAACTGCATTGCAAAATAAAGAGAAAGAGTAAGAAAACGTTAGTGCACAAGCCAATGTCCAAGTGTGGAAACAAAGAAACAAAACGGAAGTCCTTCTCCCTTTCTGTATCCATTTATTTTCCTATTTCTTTACTGGTAAGATCACAGGTCCCTTCTTTCTCTTTTAGCTTTTTTATTTTCACTATATGGTTTGATAGATAAGAGGCATAGTTCATAAGGCACAGAGGAATAAAGAAAGAAGACAGGTATATTAGGAACAAACTGTGACTGAATTTTACTGGGTAGATAAAGGAAAGATTAATACACAACAAGACAGGTTTTATTTTCAGATGTTCTCTTACCTCTTATAAAGAGCTGAAGAGTGCAGATTGGAAAGCAGGTAGCCAGCTACCCAGTCACCCCCTAAAATGGGGCTGAGGTAGAGCTAGAGTTGGAAGTTACTTAACTATTAACAGAGAACAATCTCTTCAGGATTACACATAATAGGGACTACAGGAAGAATAATAACTTTCCCTCAGGGGGGAAAATACAAAAATACTAAGAACCATCATGACAGTAGTTGTATGCACGTTTCCTTTGTAATGCTATGAAATCTGTTAAATTCTCAGCACTTAGAATATCTTTCTGCAACTCAGACTACAATATACACAAAAACATAATGTAGATGAAAAATTTCTGAGCATAATGGCACAAGCCTGTTATCTTAGCACTTGGGAAGGAGGATTTCTGGGAGTTCACGCACAGCATAAAGTATATTTTGAAATTAAAAAAGCCAAAAAGTTATTTTTTGTTTGAATTTACATAATCTAACACCATATTATTAGTAGATCAAAATTTTCATGGAGGACCAGGGAGATAGCTCAGTAGAATAAGTGGTTGCCTGGCAAGCGCAGGGTCCTCAGTTCAATACCTGGTACTGAAAAAAAATTCATGAAGAAGTGTTATTTTTTGATTGAAGCATTTCCTAATAATAGGATTCTAGAATCCTTCATTAATTTAGAAGAAAATAGAGAGAGAGTATAAGTTTTTGAACAAAATGATAAAGTTTCAGATGGAAGTCCATTGTTTTACTTGGGAAGATATTGTCTAGTTGCATAAGAAAATAAAAACTGTATAAATTTCATTTTGCAGAAGACTAACACCTATATTTGCTGTTCCACATTATATAATAAATATTTAGTTGAAAGCATATATTGAGAACTTACTCTTTATAATGAAAACACAAAGATGCTTACATTTAAAAAATTATACTAAGAAATATGTGGCTATTAATCGTCCTCAAAATACTCACCTTTCTTCAAAGCCGCTTGTCCCATTATTCTTACCTCCTTCTGGAACAGCTCTGCAAGTCCTCTTTCACGAGTGTCGTTGTTAGGTAAGACAAAAGTGATCAGTGAATGCTCTTGCCAAGTGTCACCCAATGGAAAGGCAAGCTGAGGAAAACATCGCATGTATTCAGCTTTCCTGCTTACCATGTCGGGGCCCATAAGATCTCTGACTCTTTCCTAAAGTCAAATGACCATGAAATTGAACATTTTCCATCAATATCAGTTGAGGCAGCCATGACAACACAAGTAAAGACACTCACAGCAGAGGACTTAGAACTGCTTCTGGAAGTGGGGAGAATGATGGGATGAAGTATTCAAGGTGAGGGGAAATATTTTGGCACTGTGTCTTTCACTAGGATTTTTTTTAATTGAAGCATTATCCCCTTTTTATCACACTGTGTATGTACATGCTTAATGTATGTTAATAAAATATATGCACTCTCAGAACAAATGTATAAATCATAACTGTTCCTCTCCATGGTTTTCAGAAATAAACATACTAAAATAACTAAGACCTGACTTTTATACAAACTGTATCTTTTGATTTCATATTTGAATATTTTTCTTTCTTTCCCTCCCTCCCTCCTTCCTTCCTTCCTTCCTTCCTCCCTCCCTCCCTCCCTCCTTCCTGCCTTCCTGCCTTCCTGCCTTCCTGCCTTCCTGCCTTCCTGCCTTCCTGTCTTCCTGCCTGTTTTCTTCTTTCTTTCTTTTTCTTTTCACCATTTGAAAATTTGATTCCAGATGTAGCTGGAGGTATATGCATCCTCAATGCACTGGTAGAAACCACGAAGGTCCACCTGCTTCTTCCTCCTGTCAGTAGCTGTTCTCCAAAGCACACTGCCATGTGTTTCTCTGCCTTGTATATAAATATATTTTCCTATTAAGTCTGTATAGTTCATCTCTGTTGTTGTACAGCAGTACTAATTCCCATCTTAAGTAGCATTCCATCTTTATAATGTTAATAAGCATTCAAAATTTCAATAGACCTGTGTATGTACTTTTTAGATTTATGCCTATAAGTGGAATTGTTTGAGTTTAATAGCTTCAGTAGAAACACAGACATAATTTTCTAAAGACGTTGTGTTGATTTAATATTTTACCATCAATGCATGTGGGGTTTAGTTACACCCTTTTATAAAAAAATTTACCCTTTTAATCTACCTATTTTAATATTATTTTATTTCTTAAAAGAATAAAAATAATGAAAAATAACATAACAAATGATACAGAAGTGGAGCCAGCCAGATAGCTCAGCAAACTAAAGCACCTGTTTAGGCAGGTACAGAGGCTGGAGTTCTATCCCTGGTATGCCGTGCCAGCCCTAACCCCGGAGCATGCTGAGATGGTGACTGAGACTGGGTGTGGTGGCATGCACCTGTAATCCCAGTGCTTTGCACTGTGCAGTGTTTACAGACTATGTGCGGAGTTGGTGCCTGTTCACAACATATTTTAACTCCTTTATCCTTTTCCCGATCAATTACACCGCTCCATCTCTTTATCCCTTTGAGTTTCAGAAAAACTATTTCTTCACTTGCTATTATCTATCTTATTTTGCTCTTTATTTATGCTTTGAACTTCTCCTATAAGAGAAAGCATGCAAAATATGTTTGTTTGATTTATTTTACTTAATATTATGGTCTTAACATACATCTACTTTCCAATAAATGAATAAAATATGTCTTTGTTTATGGAAAATAGTACCACATTTTGTTAGAGAGCATGCTCTCTTCATGCATTCATCTGTTGGTGGGTGTAAAGGTTGTTTCCAGAATTCAGTGATCAATTGTGCTGATGCAAAGGTGGGCATGCATGTATCACTGTTGTTGGAGGTTTAAACTGCAAAAGATACCTAGAAGTAGAATAGCTGGTTCAAATGGAATTTCTTGTTTTAGTGTGAAAAACCTTCAGAACTATTTCCACAGTAGTTTTACTAGTTTATGTTCCTTCCAACAGTGTAAAAAGTGCTCCTTTATTCATACATTATTTCCTCCAGTATTTATTACTTAATATCTTTATAAATGGGCATTGACTCAAGAGTAGCATCAAATCTACATTACTTTGATTTGCATTTAACTAATAATGATACTGACCATTTCTGTAGGAGCTTATTGAACATTTGTACTGCTGTGATGTATCTATTCATTTTGTTTTCCCATGTTTTCATTGGTTCTTTTATTTGGGGAACCTAGTTTTTTAGTTCTTTGTATATTGTAGATATGAGTCTTCTATGGAATAGATAGAAAAGTGGCTTTCTTGTTCTGTAGATTTTGTTTTATTTATTTCTTTTTTTAATGTATTTGGCACATGATTTCACTATGCAGCTGGATACATAGTGATCCTCCTGTTTCAGCCTCCCAGATCTGGCATTACAGATGTGCACCACCACACCCAGATGTGGTGGCCAAATCAGCAAGCTCAGGGGTAGGGCTGGTGTGGCATGTGGTACTGGCGATTGAACCCCTGTCCCTGTGCTTGCCAAAGCAAGCACTTAGTCTGCTGTACTATCTTGCCAGCCCTTTGCTCTGTAGATTTTTATTTCCATTTTTTTCAGTTTCTTTTGTCGCTCCGAAGCTTTTAATTTTTATGATCCAATTTTTTACTTCTTGGTATTATTTCATTTGCCATTAGAGTTCTGTTCAGAAAGTCCTTGTCTATACCTATGACTTTAAAAGTCTTATGTATTTTATCTCCTATCAGGTTAAGTGTTTCTGTTGTAGCATTTCGTTCTTGAAACATATTGATATGTGTTGAGAATGAGTTAAGTATATGCTGAGGGATGTGGATCCACATGCAGTGTTCTGCATGCGCCAAGCAGGTTTGTCCAGCAGCCTTTATTGAAGTGGCTATCTTTCCTTCAGTGTATGTTTTTGGCCCTTTTGTCAAACATCCAGTAGTTAAATGTGTTGTTTTTTCTGCAAACTTTATTTTGTTCCATTGTTCCTCCTGTTTTTTCTTGGTGCCAGTACCATGTTGCTTTGATCATTGTAGATCTGTAAAACAACATTAAGTCTAGGACTGTGGTGCCTGCTGCTTTGGTCTTATTACCCAGGATGCTTTTCTTCTTCTATGTTTCTTCTGGTCCTATATGGGTTTTCAGATGCTTTTCACTAGTTCTGTTAGAATTTTGAGTGGGAATGCATTAAATCTGTGTATCAATTTTGGCATTAAGGCCATTTTAACTATATTAGTACCACCTGTTCAGGACCAGTAGCTAGCTTCCCATTTTCAGATGTTATCTTTGATTTCCCTGTTCGGCTTAGTGTAGTTTTCATTTTAGTGGTCTTTTTTTTTCTTTTTTCTTTTTTTTTTTTTAACATTTATTGTGTGTGTGTGTGTGTGTGTGTGTGTGTGTGGCCAGCTCAG
>NDGM011244825.1:7362-20337 GCA_002564305.1 Octomys mimax
AGCCCACCAGGGGGCGGGGCTGGCTGGCATGTGGTGCTGGGGGATTGAACCACGGTCCCTGTTTTTTCCCAAGCTTGTTACAAGTAGGTGCTTTAGACCACTGAGCCATCTCACCAGCCCCGTGGGCTAAGAATTTTTTATGTGCTTATTCTACTTATGCAAATTCAACTATATTTTCTGATATATATATATATATATATATATATATAATTATACTTCTCTAGAGTTGTATTTGTGTACATACATGAGTTACTGTGTATATTCTGTATTTACATGTATATATTGTCACTATGGGAGATTGTTGTATACAAGAGATGTATACTTCATGGCCATTTGTCTTGGTAAGAGAAGTGAGGAAGCAGAGAGGGCCATGCAGGTGGCAGAATGTTTAGTGACTTAAGAGGAAGGAAACTGGGCTCAAATGCTAGCTCTATCCCTGCTTGCTGGATAACCTGGGGTGCCTAATTGCATCTCCCAGAGATTTTCTATTACTAGTGAAGATAATGCTACTATTTCTTTTGTAGTGCTGTGCATCATATTTGGTAATATTCTTCAGAGAACTCTGTAAGCCATAGGGCATTACTGTTACATATGAAGTCAGATGTACTGTATTATGGCCTACATTTTAGAAATCTAGCAATCCACTTTGTTGCTGTAGTCTTTTATTTAGTTCAGTAGGTGATAAAATTAATGAGGCCATCTCACACTCTGACTTTTGAATAAATGGGAGTTAATAGTTATTTCCTGTCTTTTAAGAGCAGACAATTAATAAACAGCATAGGGATTAAACCCAATTGAATAGATCTGGTACCTGGCCTAATTTCAAAGGGTCAATGGATCTATGGATTTTTTTTCCCAAAGAAAATACTTTCAAGCTGGGGTTTAAGGGTGATCTTTGGATAAAGAGTGGCATCCTACAGAACAGATGAGATCTGTATGACAGTGTGGTGGTTTAGAATACACTACTGGAAATTCAGAGAAATCTTGGCATGTGTTAACCAAGGTTTTGTCTTCAACCATCAAGTTCTGGATGCTACTTACTAAGCGACAGCAGTCATTTGTTTCAGAATATTCATCCCGAGTCCCTGCTTAATTAGTGTGGATAGTTAGGAGTGCTTTGGACTCCTTCCAGGAGACTAATTTTGACACAAAATTTGTTTCTTAACAATGGCTCTGATGGTCTCTCCTTTAAAGAGAAGTAGTGATGTGAGGAGATGAAATCTCTCATAAGAGGACATTTACCACCAATGGGAATGTGGGCAGCAGAGCTACAGTACTCACCAGGGTGAGTGTCGGATGCCAAGTTGGATCGAAAGCCTGGCTCTGCCACTTACAGAAGGTGTGACTTTAAGGAAATTATTTAAACTTTCCTGGCTTCATTTTCTTCATCTTTAGACTAGGGATCAGACCAATACCCACCTCTTCTGAGTGCCATGAAGTATGAAAGAGATCACGCAAGCAGAATACCTGGCATGTACTGAGATGCTCGAAGTGTTGACAAATCTCACCATGACCGCTGTAATTGTCAGGTGTGCCCTCACCACCACTACCAGCCCTACCACTTCCCACACCATCAGTCATCTAAGTTTTCACTTTTTCTCGTGGTTTAGCAAGGTTCATCTCCCTTCTTTCATTCCATCCTAGCCTGCCAACTCACAAATCACTTAATGGCTCATCTTATTTTATTTCCTAAAATTTCTTGTCATTTCCTCTGGCCCAGCCATCCAAAGTTCATATTGACAGCACAATAGGTTCCCCATAGCAAAATAACCAAAAGCTAACTTGACTTTTAAAATTCCAGCATTTAGGAGAGAAAATATTGTTGCAGACAAAGCTATAAGATAGTACCTATTGTCCTAGGACTTGCTTTATTTCTTTCTCATGCTCATCTCAGTGATGTTTAAGAGGTATATGACTCACATTGTGTGGAACTGGTGTTTTTGGCCACTCTGTAGCAACTGCCAGTGGCTCACTGCCTTCTATTTTTCATCCTCTGAGTTCCTACTCATTTGTTCAATCATTCCTATTGAGCCAACAGGCTAGAGATACAAAGGATAGGTACAAGGCCTGTTTGTCTTAATTAGCCATGAAGCCTAACAATGGATGGTACAAAGAAAATAAAATAATAGCAATTCAGCATGATGAGGTTGATAATGAAGGCAGTATGGGAGAAGGGGGCCTGCTCTGTCATGATGGATCAAGGAAAAAGGGCAGAAAAAGCTGACAGTGAAACTGGGCTTGTGTAGAAAAGGAGGTTTCAAGGGGTCCACTTAAGGGAAGAACGAGGAAGAGACAGCTTTGTCTGTTATGTTTTCTTACAGCAGCCATCAGTGTCGTGGAGACTGGCTGCTCTTAGCTGTCTGGCCCTTTCCACAAAAAGTTGACCATGGGACATGTGACTAGAAATCAAAGAGTAGACTTCTTGCTTTGAACACACCGCATTGTTCTTGCTACTTTCTGAAGTGGTTCTGAAAGTCCTTTTTCACAAGTATTACTTTAGTTGTGACTGTCTTGATGTCCCAGATTGATTTAAGACATTTACTTTTCTTGGTTATTTTGACTTCAGGGAAGACAGAGATGTCTCACAATGCCAGTTGTGATGCATAAGGTAGACAAGGACACACCATACCACTTTTATGTATCTGCCTTTGCATTGGCCAGCACTCAGCAGCAACGTTCTCTGTATTTTTGTTTGCACATCATAAAGATACTCAGGGAAGAAGAGTTCCAGATTTTTTTTCAGAAAGTGCAAGGACAATGGGATAAGCGTTCTCAAGTGAATATTTTAAAGGGGATTAAAGGCAATGTGCTTCTCTCTGAAAAAAAATTAAATGTAAGCACCAACTCTAACTTTTGCTCCTAGGTTAGATCTCAGACACTAGGCAATGTGACTCTTAACTACAATTAGCTTTGCAATCTTTCCTTAGCCAGATGTACGTGTTCTTAGGGGGAGATGCCATACAGGTTGTGGTAAGGCCACATGAACTTGCCACTCTGTGTCCCTCCTTACCTTGCACAGAGGCACAAGCCAGTCTGTCTCCCTCCCCTACTTTCTATTTTCTCAACAGGATAAATAAACTACCCTTGATTGACAGCGCAAATCAGAGAGGCAAAGTGAGATGGTTAGAATCCTATGGCAAGTTGGGAGCAGAAAAACAAATGAGACATGGCTCCCAGGACCACAAACAGCAGCCTGCTCATGTGGCAAATCTGAGCTTTGAGAATTTTCTCCTGCTTCTCCTTCTGTTTGGCAGCCTTATCTGTGTTCTGTATAGCTCACCTTGAAGATCACCTCCTCTGTAGGTCCCTCACAATTCTCCATTCTCTCCACCCCCACTCCACTACTCCAGTCTTAGGAGGAAATAACCACCTGCCCTCTGTGCTCCCTGGCAATTTTGAAGGCTCCTGCCCTTGTGACTCAGCATTATACTAGTGTATGCCAGTCTCCTTTTCTGTTTATAAGTCCGGTGAAGACTGGGCTCACTGTCAGTCACCTCTGTAACCTGAGCATGCAGGCCACCCTCTGTGAATCTTACTGAATGATTCAACAGATGAATCCCAGAGGCCCTATGTTTTCAGTTAATGTGTCTTTCCTTTAAAGTCATTGGCAAGCTCTTTTAAAACCTCAGAGGTCGTATCTTTTCCAAGCAAAGTTTCATCTGGATGATCTTCCTTGGGCTGGAGAATGGGCAGCCCTGGCTCTTGGGCAATGCGCAAACAGAAAACCCTTGTGGTGGACGGGCAGGAGATTGCCACCAAGTACATGGACTTGATAGACCAGTATTTTTACAGAGGCAAATGCAAACTGTAGCTATCCAAGCAGATAAATCCTGGGAATCCTCACGGAATCTAAACCAGGATTTCTTTGGTGAGTTCTTTAGTTTTCTTGAAAATATCACCATGCTCTTTGCTGCCCTCAATTGTAGTTTTCACATGCAGGAGTCTGTGGCTGGTGTGTGTGGCCAGCTCACCTTTGAGCCATTTCACAGGTAGAGGAGGAGTCTTCTCTGGCACAAAATCATTAGAGAAGGGATTTTTAGAGTCTGGAAGAACTGGGTTCTAATTCTGATTCCACCATTGTACTTTGGCACAACTAACTTTGCCCCTCTAAGCCTCACATTCTGAAGTTGCAAAGATTTTAGGTTTTTTGGAAGAGTTTTGGAAAAGATTAAATGTGCTAGTAAAAAATACTGGTGGCAAGCAGAACTTGGCATATAATTAGCACTTTGCAAATGTAGGTCCTCTCTTCTTTTAGGGACAGACCCAAAGTGGCGAGGTAGCCTTTACTGAGGGTGTTGAAAGCCATTTCTCTTGCACCTATGGTTTCTTTTCCCTTTTTTGGACAGCGGCAAAGGTCAACGTTTCCCCTCCGTGGGCTGTCTCATTTCCCTTTTGCCATCACTCAGCTGCCTTAACCCCTACTTGTTCTTTTTTCTGAATGGAGCCCTACTGGGCCCCTTCCCACCACAGGTTTATTCTTGCCACACCCCGTTTGCTTGCCTGCACCTCTCTGCTGTTACTCTGCAGTGACCATGTCCCACATACCAGGAACTCGTGCGCTGTTCCACGAATGGCAGCTTTTCTCTCATTTCTGGCTCAGGCTTCCCCCCACAGAGCACATCCTGTTAGAAGAAAATAAGTACTGAAAGTGGTTAGGATACCACTGCACAGAGCAGCTCTCCCTGTTAGGGCCCTTCCCCTCCCAAACACCCCAAGAGGCCCTAGATCCTGAGAACTGAGGGTGCTGTACCGTCCTACACTCACTTATGTATGTGGAGGATATTCTTTTGGTTTAGTTGCTAATCCTAAGCACACAGAACAAAATAACAGTTGTGCAAAGTACTATCCAATGAAAATCTGCCTGCCATTGACCCCTCTGTTCTCACCCTAAAAGCCAAACCACTGTTACTCATTTCAGGTGTCTCTATGTGACACCCAACACAAGCACGCAGAGTGACTTTTTGTTACAGAAATTGTAGCACAAGGTCACACCTTGCCTTTTGTAAGTAGTTCTGCATCCTACAGGTCATCTTCCTTATAGGTCCTGTTGGCTTCCTGCAGAGTTAGGGTAATGCGATTTCTACCAGGTTATCTGTTGAGACCCATTTAGGTTGCTTGAAAAATTACAATGAATAACTTCTCAGCTACATTCTTTTTCTTGGAATAGTTCTAAATCCATTAAAAATGCAAAGATTAGTGGTATTGGGAACTGGTTGAGGAACTCAATAGCAGGAATCCCTTGAATCTTCTTACCTGTTGTTTTCATCTTTCTGGACAACTCTCTGCTTTTGAAGATGGAACTCCTACATCAGTTCCTGATGGGCATGGAAACCTTTCCAGACCAGCTCTCATGTGAGGAAGTTGCTCCTGCATCTTTGGGTTTTCAAGGTGATGACCTCTAAGTTGAAGCTGGGGAATAACCTCCAGGATTTAGAAAAGGTCAGACTGCATGATCATTCCCCTCCAGACCCCAGCTTTCCCCTCTGGAAGTCCTCGGTAGGAACTGAGTACCACCTTCCCAGCAAGTGCAGATGATGCTTCTCCTGCTGTCCAGCATACAGTGACTTCACTGTTTTTATGACACTGCTGGGTACCTGTTTTCATCCTATCCAAGCCGTAGGCCCAGGTTAAAATGAGCATGGGTGTTCTTTTGTTGAAGCTCCCCAAGGGTGGAGGGGGCTGTGGGTTTATTCCACAGTTCATCTTAAAGATTTGACTGAGCCCTCAAGAGTATACGAAGTGGTCAATAAATGCATGTGAAATCAATTATTGTATTAAAATTGTGTAGTGCATTTCTCCTCTCAAAGCTCAACTCCTAGGGGCTGGGGAGATGGCTTAGTAGAATAAGTGCTTGCTTGGCAAGTGCAAGGGCCTGAGTTTAATACCTGACTGAGGAAAAAAAAAAAGCTTGACTCCTTAGGACCAGGACCACTAGATTCTTATATGTCTCTTCTCTATCTCGTTGCTCCTGATATTGCCTCACCAGTTTTTTGATCTGTGTCTAATATATTCACTTTATTCTCACTTTTCTTCTGTTCTATCATTCCTAAGGCAGGTGGGGTGATATTTTAATAATATACTATGAATGCAAAATTTGGGAACTATTTTGATGCCTATTGATAAGGAACTTATTAAGTAGATGATCCTATGTGCTAGCTTTGAGTCACTGACAAAATACCTGAAAAAAAATCAGCTTTTTTTTTTTTTTTGGTATTTTAAGGAAGGATCTACAGGATGTTCAGGGTCTCACTGCTAGATCAGACTCATAGTGATTCTCTTGTTTACAGCCTCCCAATTGCTGGGATTACAGGCACGTGCCACCATGCCCAGTCTCAATCGCCGTGGCATGGCAGGCCCCTGCACCTACTTGCAGGCACTTTAATCCTCTGAGCTGTTTGGCTGGCCCATGAAAATCAGTTTTAAGGAGAAATTTATTTTTCTTTCTTTCTTTCTTTCTTTCTTTCTTTCTTTCTTTCTCTTTCCTTCCTTCCTTCCTTCCTTCCTTCCTTTGTTTTCTTTCTTTTTTTGGTACTGAAAATTGAACTCAGGACCTGGCATTCACCAGGTAGGTGCTGTGCCACTGACCTATATCTCCAGCGTGGCTCATTTTCTGAGGCCTTCAGTCTTACTGTCATTGGGCTCCTTTGTTTCTGGGCCTGAGGAGGTGAGCAGGGAATGACAGAACAAACTCCCCCTCCCCAACAGAGTGGGGCTGTTAAACAGCAAAAAAGAGCAAAGAGATAGGGCCCCAATCTACAGCCAAGGGCATACCTCCAGCGACTTTCTGCCTTGTGAAGTTTCCACTTTCCCCAGCACCACCATCACCAGCAGCAGACCACCAAGATGTCAACGCGTGAGAGTTTTTGTTTTCTTTTTCTCATTTATGCATTTGATGCAGGGTCTCACTATGCAGCTTGGATTCATAGTGATCCTCCTGTTTTCAGCCTCTTTCAGCCTCCCCAGTGCTGGGATTATGGGTGTGCACCACCATGCCTGAACTCAACACATGAACTTTTGAAGATCTTAAACATGCACAAGTCCATGTCATTGCAGACATAACTTCCTTATTCTTCCTTTCTGTGTCTGCACACCCTTCCTTCCCCATGCCATTTGGTTGATTACTGTGATACTGGAGGACCACCATGGTGTGGTATAAGCAAACTCACATGTTCACTACAGATGGTTTAATTGATAGGTTTCTATTAACATAAACCATTTCCAGATCTTAGGTATTTGATGGTATCAAGGCGCCACTGGTAAGGAGGATTCTGATGGAAACCAGTAAAGGGATAACAGGATGAAGTGAAAGAGAATTTGTTTTGTCCAGATTAAGGGCCAGAATTTTATTCTGTAGGCAACAGTAGACCTAGACAGCTCAGGAGAAGCAGGGCTGACATGCACTTTGAAGTAACTTCTTTGGCTTTACTGTGGAACTTTGATTTAAAGGGGACCAGGATGAAACAAAGGAGGACAGGAGAAGCCCCCACAGTTGTTAGGGGAGCAGTGATGAGGGTCTCAGACTCAAGCTCAGTGACAAGAATGTTGGAGTGGAAGGCAGGACAGTGGAGTAAAGGCAAGGAAAGAGAGAGTGGATGGATGTGCAGACAGTGAAGCTGCTGATGGTGACCACCACAGAGAAGCCACCCAGAGAGTGGAAGGGAAGGTGACACTAGGGAGGGGTGGGTCACTTCCACCAGAAAACTCAGATGGAGGACAGAGAAGGATGAGGATGCATGTAGTTGTTTCCAGGCTGTTTTCACCAAAATTGCTCCATTTTTGTTTGCTTTGAAAACCAAAGAATTATGTAAGTACCTTTACCACTGAAAACTCTTGAAAATATAAAAAAGAAACCCAACCCTAAAACTTAAACAAAAAACACTCCAAGGTTATATTTTAATTTTTTGTGGCATTTTCTTCCAGTTATGTGACAAACATTGTGGTGGGGGAGGAAGACTTATTATGTTAAGCATTTCTTTAAGCATCTGCTAATGTCACTGCATGCAGTTGGTGATAGGAGCAACACTGGTTGCCTTCCTGACCTCAGCTTCCACCTGGGCACTGCTGGTTATGACCTGTCACTTCTGAAGAAGCTGGTGTCACTCCTGCTATGCTCCAGGAGGCCCTTGGCCAAGCCCATCTCTACTGTGTCTTGTTTTGCCTTGACCGTCATGGGCAGTCAAGGAAGGAAGGAACTGGGGATTTGGAAACACTCACCTTTGTCCTGGAAGCAGCAATCTGCTGTTTTGTGCCAGGTACCAAATGCCAGCACATCCCAAGTTGCATGGCTGATTAGAGTTTTACAAGTTTTCTGGAATCTCCCTTTTCCCAAATGATTTATTCAAGGACAAAATAGAATTGCTTTCAAAACAGTCTTTAGTTAAAGCAACAAGTGTTTGAAGTTGCATGCACACTGGTTTTACTATTGAATCTTTTTTTTTTTTTTCTTTTTTAAGGTGGGCAGGATAGCTCAGTTGTCTAAAATGACTGCTGTCGAATCTTTATTGTAGAGCAGCATTTCTCAATATCTAGTTTCACCAGAATCATGAAGAGGACTTATAGCACCCTCAGTGCTGAGTCCTATTCCTAGAGTTTCTGACTTAGTAAGTGTGGGATAGAGTCTAAAACATCTGAATTTCTCTGTTCCCCGAAGGATGCTGATTTTCTTGTACAGTGGCCAAAGGTGCAGGACCACTGGGGCATAGGAGAGACTCGCTGCCTTCGGATCACACCTGCCTTAGTGTCTGAGCCTCAGTTCTCTCACCTGTTAAAGAAGCATGTAAAGATTCAAGAAACTCAGCACTTCTTCCTCTTCCTTTTTTTCCTCCTCTTCCCCTTTCTCCTTTTTCTACTCTTCTATTTTTGTAGCCTGTCTTTCTGTGCTATACACAGAGCACACAGGGAAAAGGATCCTTTCAAGTTGGGTATCCGTCATCTGTGAAATAACCTGGCTGTTCACAGTTCTTTATTGGAAGGGTCCAACCGGGTTCTTTTCCCCAAACCAGGCGGGTGCCCTGTGGCAGTCACTTTATCCTCTGGAAATGTCTTCTACTTCTATCTCACTACCAGGAAGGGTAGAGTAATCACCTCCAGAACAACCTCACTCAAGTACTGTGTCTCCTTCTAGAAGATTCCAAGGGTGTTGCAGACTCAGGACTGATTTTATTAATTTTTTGGGGGGGTAAACATGTATCATAGTCATCACACAGATCTAGCCTCAGACTTTGGCTCTTCCATTTAGCACCTTACGAACTCAGGCAAGAGACCCAAACTTGCCAAGATCCAGCATCTCCTCTCTAATATAGAAATAAGAATAAAACACTTCCCAGGATGGTTGCTGGATGAAATGAAACCAGGGAGAGAAAGCTGTTGACATCTTTCTGGACACACAGTAAAGAACCCACGAGGAGCAGCTGTGGTGTAAGTGGGGAAATGTCTGATATAATGAGGTAGTTATTCAGGAAGTCTGTGAAGCCACCTGAACTGAATCGCACCTGAGAAGACAGCGCTCAAGAAACACTCCGAACAACCAAGGAAAAGGGCAAGAACAAAACAATCAGCCTTCCATGAAGCAAAACCTTTGCCTATGCCCTTGTTGGCAGCAGTGTGTGCATGCCATGCTGCCCTGGGAAGAGAGGAGCAGCAGCTGGCATCGCACTGTGGGGGTAGTGCCCGCCAAACATCCGGGTCGATCTGCAGTGGAGTTTGAAACACAGGCCCTGTGCCAGGTGTCAGAGGCAGAAGGAAAGTCGGAGGAGCCGGGAAGGGCGGGGGAACAAGGCGAAAGCAAAGGAGACTTTGCAATTATCTCCCTGAGACTGTTTAGAATGTAATGTTCCTCTCCACCCCCTTCCTTTTCACGTTGTAATTTTCTTCGCAGAAAGAACACAATGGAGAACATATTCCAGACTGCAGAGCTTGCTGTTAAACTCTGACAACCCAGACATGAGAACAGATAAGAAAAAAACAGAGGTAATTTTTTTTTCTCCCTGCAGAGATTTCAGAGATCAGAGCTGAGAAATCAAGTTACATTTGAACACTACATTACCTGCCCACTCAATGGTTTTGATACGCTCTGTCCTTGATGTTCAGCAAGTTTCCGAGACTGTTTTCCTTGCCTGGGGGTTGGGGAGAGGCTGCTTCCTCTGTGAGGTTTGTCTCGACTCCCATCCACAGGAGAAGCTGGGCTGTTTTATTTTCCCTGCTGAGTCCCATCTGTATGGATAGAAGGTCCTCACTTGGTTTGCATCTGTCTTTAGGAGGTAGGCAAAGACCCCAAGTCATGGCGCAGTCTCAGGGTACCAAAGGTCCTTGGCAGAGAGTAGGCCAGAGCTGGAAAAGCAGCGTCCAGACCCCGGCTGGACTCTACCTCCTGTGAGTTCCCTGACTCTGTCCACTACATTTTGAACTCCATCTCTCCTTCCAGTTCTGTCTCCTTTGCACTCTCTCCTGCTACTGTTTGCCGGCCCTAATATGTGTATCTCCCTGTCACTGTGGCCACATGAAGAAGAGAAGAGACCTCAGACGGGGCTGTCCTTCATTTAAGGATTTGTTCAGAGGCAAAATGTCAATCGATAGAAAAGTGGAGAGACTGCTTCCTTTTGTAGCCCCAATTTCTCTACTTGAATCAGTAAAACATTTTAACTCTTATTTGGCAACGTAAAGGATATAAAAATTTTTTGCCCTAGAATAACTTTGCAGTTTATTTGGGGAGATAGGGTATAAATGCTCAGAATTTTAATAGCAAAGCATGAGTAGAGACAATGTTCATTAGCTAAAGTGCAGCTACAGTTGCCCGTGCTTCCCCTCATTGGGCAATACTTGCGTACACAAAGCTTCAGCTCCTTAAGCTGAGGGTCTCTGTCTTATAACTGAATCTCAGCACTAGCAGAAGACCAGAAGAGATATGGGGCCGGGGTGATGGCTCAGTGGAATAAGCACTTCCCTGGCAAGCATGAAGACTTGAGTTCAATCCCCGGTTCAGGAAAAAAAAAACAAAACCCAGCAGATATTAAGAGCTCCGCATGTAATTAGCCAAGTGAATGCATAAATGAGTGGTGTAGATAAGTAGGGGACTTTGTTTTGCTCTGTCTTTAAAAAGGTCATTTCTGAAGGATGCTTTTTGTGTTTTAAAACTGACAACTGCAATAAGAACATTTTACAGAGCCTGTGTGTGGCAGCGTGTTAAACATGTGCCTGCCGCATTTCATGCTCCATCCTAAGCCTGCTAAGATCTTAATGATATTTAACCCTTCTAGTGACGATAGGAAGCAGAATTGATTCCTGAGATGGACATATGCTCCTAATGGGACTCTAAGTAATCTAGTAATCTGTGGAATAGTACACAATAAATATGTGGAAAAGGCTTTTTAAAATAATTTAGAAATTTCCCAGCTTGCGTTTCCCTCCATTCCCATGGTAACACTCTCTCTTGAATGCCACCTGCATCAACCCCTTTTCCTTTGGCTTGCTTCCACATCTTTTCAGCTAGATGAAGACCTGAAAGTTCTCCCAGGGAAGGGAGCGTGGAGCAAAGCCACAGTCCTGAAGAGGACTCGAGGACTTTTTAGCTGGAGGAGTTAGAGTCACAGAGTTTATGGAACCCCGGTGGGGTAGATTAGCACGCGGGGGAAGTAATGACAGGGTCCAGGGACATTCCTAGATTGAAGAGTTTGTGCATGCCTTCCTGCTCCCACCAGCTGTACTTGCCTCTGATTTAATTATATGCTCAGGGTACAGATGCCTCTGGAATTGCAGGCCATGTCTTGCTTCCCAGGAAGGGTTACTGGGTAGATGACACTTAGATTGTGGAATGCAGGGGGGAAAAAGATGCTGGTTTGTCCTTTAGCAGTACAAATAGATCAGAGTCACTGTAAGCCGTGATTTGCTCATTAATTCAAGCAAAAAGACTTGATTGCTCTGGGGCTACCTGCTACCTTCACTCACCTGAACAGAAAGTAGCCGATCCCACTGGTTCAGGGGTTGGCACATGCCCTCAGCCAGGCAAGTGTCAATGCAGGGGATTCATACTGACAATCAGACAGTGTGTGTGTGTGTGTGTGTGTGTGTGTGTCTCAGGTCTTGAGCTGATCTTAAAAATTAGATTTGCCAGGGCCATTTGATCCTGCATGCTGAGTGTTTCTGAGATAGACCTGAATGTAGGGGCTAGCAGAGCTGAAATGGGAGAGGGGCATTTGAGCCCCCTGGCTCATGCTGAGTCTGGTAGATGCACTCTCTGCACTTAGACTGGAGTTGGTAGACTCCAGGAAAAATGAAGATCTCAGGGATGGCCTGATAGCTCAGCAGACTAAAGCACCTGCTTAGGTAGAGCGCAGCAGTTGGAGTTCAATCCCCGGCATGCCGTGTAGGGATGCCTAAGGGACATGCTGACACAGCGATTAAGACGTCATGGTGGTGCATGCCTGTAATCACAGCACCTCGAAGGCTGAAAACAGGAGGATCGCTATGAGTCTTATCTGTGTAGTGAGACCCTGTAGATCCTTGTACCAAACACAGAAAAAAAAATCTTAAAAGAGTGAGGATCTCCTTTTTTCATGAATATAGGTACTGTCTTCAGTGGAGTATACACAGGGATGTAGAGTCAAAACTCTGGGACTGAATTTAGGGCATGTGAACTTATTCATTGGCTGCACACAATTCTGAAAAATTAATTGCTCTCTCTGAACCTCAGTTTTCTTATTTGTAAATGGGGAAAGGTGAGAGTTTAATGAGCTATGAAAGTACTTTGTACATGTGAAAGGCCACTGTTGCAGTTGTATAAGGTCATGGTCTGTCGTGGTCACCACTGTATCGTTTAAAACTTGAGTACTTTAATGAAGTGCCAAATTACTAGCAACCACCTGGTAATGCTAAATATTCTGTTGATAGTCAAGAAATTGTTTCTTTTTTAAAATATTTGGTACAAGGTCTCATTACACAGCTCAGACTCATAGTGATCCTCCTGTTTTCAGCCTCCCC
>NDGM011244829.1:0-15228 GCA_002564305.1 Octomys mimax
CAGCAAAGACCAACGAAAAGCTAAGGCAGAGAAAGGAAAAGCAAAGCACAGCTGAACTCCAGCGGGCTCTGGACAAGGGAAGGGCCATGTCGCGTGCTGGTGCCAGAGCGCAGGAAGGCCTGTTCTGCTAGGAGCTTCCTCTGTGCGCGCGTGTGTGCCTGTGTGTGCGTGCGTGCATCTGTGTAAGCAAAGGTAATGCCTCCAGCCTTAAACAGTGTAAGGCTTGCTATCAACAGACGGCATCATTGTCCTTCAGCTCGAGGGCAGTGGTCGACAAGGCAGGATTGGAAAGGACTGCCAGCCGTCTATGGATTTGTCGGTTTCTGCCTTCATCCGGAAACAGGTTACTGTCTTCCAGCTCAAAGAAAAAAGAAGGCTGAGCTAAATCTTTTACCCACATCCAGCAATGTCTGAGCGGTCTTCTGCCTTGTTTACCTCAGAACCGAGCTGCCCGAGTGAGTCAACTGAAGTCATCTACCGTGTCTGCATCCACTTTGGAGCACAAGGCCCCGAGCTGCGCTAGGGTGCTGTGCAGGGCCCGGCCTGATTTCCCAGGGTTTTCACACTTATGCATAGGCTCCTGGCTTTCCTCCTGAATCTTCTAGCTCCTTCTTGATGTCTCTCGCCATTTCTCTTCTGATTGTTCCTTCCCATTAGTCTCCCCGAACCCTGCCAGCCTCTAACACCCGCATGCGCGCACGCACTGCCTCAGGGACAGGGCCTCCTCGCCGGCTTTCCCTGCTATCATCTGAGGCGTCTGAATGCACCAAGAGGAGGTGGGTGCAAGAAGGAAAGTGTAATCACCGGAACACTGTAAGGTGCTCACAGTGGAGGAAACCTCCCAGGAAGCTTGCTAGAGAGGATCAGGCCTAACCATTCCTATCTTCTCTGCAAGGAAATCAGCAGGTGGTACCAAAAACTATAAACTCACCAATTTCCTCAAATACTACAAAATCAGTATTTTGATGTAGAATTTGCCTAAATAAGTTACCTGGTGCCGTTCCAAAGCAGGCCTCCAGGGACCGAGTAGTGAAGAAGGGACACAGGCAGCACTGCTGGCGGGGAGGCAGTGGTCACCACCACTCTGGTGGAGAGGGAACCAGGCATCTTTCTGTCTCTCTGTCCGTCTGTCCATCTCATTGCCTCACTGCAGTAACCGGGTGCCCAGTCTCGGAAGTAGCTCTAAGTAACTTTGCCAATGGGAGTCTCCTAGGGAAAACCTACCTGCTGCTTCTTGCTTTTGATGCACTGCAGGTGTGAGAATAAATAGCAGTTTTAGCAGAGGCCACTTATTATGACAGGCAACACATCTACCTTGCACCTCTCAATTTTGTATGCATTAAGCAATAAGAATACGAAGTTTCTGATAATATATGGAGGATTGCGTATTCATAGGGTGCATGTGCACACAAAGTGCACGTCAGGAAAGAAGCTCGTGGGTCGCTCCCCGCAGGCTTGCGCACACGGGCTGTGGGCCGGACATGTTACGGCACCCCAGAGAAGCTCTCCGGCCATCCAAATGTTACTGGACACCAATAATTGCTCTAATGCACCTTGTTTACAGGCATTTCTGATTAAAAATGAAAATCAGGCCGGGGAAAGGGGATGAGGAAGGAATATTCGTTAGCAATCTCAAGCTAAAAGGTAGTTATAATCCATAAACTATTGACCCGATAGACAGAAGTTTCTCTTTGCTGTAAATCAATTAACATTTATTCATGGGCCATTAAAAGCCATTGTGTTATGAGCCATTACTGTGGATGCCTATTGTATTGATTAGCATAGCCTGTTGTCAATGATATCGGAATCTCAGTCCTCTCACAGACTGCATGCCTTAAAGAAGCAGCCACCCCTCAGAGCCTCTTGCTGTGCCCCTGTCCCTCTCCCTAGCCTTCAGCAGACACTTTGGGGGACCTTCTGCCTATGTGGCTCACGTAGAGCCCATGGGCACAGCATGTCCTCACAGTGACCCATCTCACTTTGCAAGTAAATCACAAGAATCTGCAGCAGCTCTGACATCTTCTGCGTGAGGACAGCGGCACACTAACTTCTCAGTGTGGGCCTCTGGTGGAGAGGGCAGCAGCTCGTCAGGTGCACCGCCATCTGAAGTCGCTGTCTCTTTCATCCCCGATGCCCTCCCCCTCTTCCTAACACAACCTAACACTGCCTAAAATGGTCTGCACAAAGCCTGCCCAGCGCCCAACGTACACACTTCAATGAGCAAAAACCGGAATAATATTTTAAATGCTTCCCTCATTTTTATTTTAACACAGTAGTCTCTGTAGGACAAAATTGCCTTTAAACTTTAGAATGAAATTTTTAGCTGAAGTTTCTGCATAGATGGAACAGAACCAGCACAAGTCCCTAAACTGCACAGGCACAGGCGCCTCTACGGAAACAGAGCTGTCTGTCGGGGACAGCATGTGCTCCCCAAGATAAAAGTCATATGAAGGGCACAGGGGGTTATACACTAGGAGTCACCCAAGGGGGCTTGAAATCTATTACAGAATGTTAACATCATTTTCTATTTAAACCAAATTAACTTCTGAGGATGATAACTGTACAACAAAATAATTATTATTCACCCCATCTTCCATTAATCATGAATAAACTAGTTATTTAATTTTCTCCTTAAAACTATTTAAATAACACAGAAATTTAATTAACATTTCTTTTTTGGAGGGGTTGGTGATGTAGCTCAGAGGCACATGTTCCTGGGTTCCATTCCCAGTAACACTCCCCCCATAATTTTTTTTTCTTCAAGTGGATTTTGTGGTTTAAAAAGCCTTCTCCACAGGTATTCGTTGAAGATGAGAATGAGAATGAACCACCCACATTAAGGTTCTTCATTTGTCTTTTGTGAGGTCTGCAAATCACCAATCATGCCCAACCAGAGTCTTTGCAAAGAACATGTCAGGCAAGCGTGCGTTGGCGAAACCCATGGACAGCCAGGTGCGTGCCCATGAGAGCTGGGCAGCGGCGCCCCTTTCCAGCATATTCCTGCACTGCTCCACCTGAAAATGGTCCAGGAACATGTGTAATAGGATGCAAGGGCAGCAGCAGCAACAGCCCAGCAGCCGCATTATGCCCTGAAGAGTGCCCTCCTGTTAGACCGCAGACTGACCTGAAATCATCTGAATTCACGGTTAATGTACAAGAGGGTCCAGCAAGCTGCCAGCCACCAAGGGGCCAGCTGGGGGCCTCGGCCACAATCAGGAGTGCTTGCCTCAGCAGAGGGCTCAGTTCACAGACCAGGAGTTTTATTTTATTTTATTTTTTGCATGTGGATTTTTTATTTATTTTTTACTACAACAAATTTCTGCTTATTTCTTCCATGAAGGAAGACATCTTTTTTCAAGTGAAATTGGCAGCGAGGTTATGTGTAAGGCAAATTGTGACAGAGCCAGTAATCTGTCAGTCTTGCCATCCAGAATGTGCACATGAAGATGCAAACAGAAAAAGAAGCAACTTCATATGGAAGGGAAAGGAGACGCGCTTGTCCTCCTCCAGATCTCCAGGAGGGACCTTGGGGTCACGGGAAAGGACACGCTATGGGGTGGACACCACAGCGGGCCCCAGAGACACCTCACCGTGGAGTCACCCAAAACCCTGCTCCTGTGCCTGCGGGGCCGGCGGGCTTTTCCTCAGGGTCACTCGTGCAGAGGCACCTGTGGGTCTCTGTCCCAGTGGAAGTCCCTCTGCCCTGCAGTTGGGATCAGAGTCACAGTGAGGAAGGCTGCATTCTTGCCTGCATTTCCCCGCCTCATGTGGCCTGAATTCCAGGGTTGTGAACAAGTGCACCTTTGTGCACGCAGTGCCTGGGGTTCAGCTCTCCTGCCCAGTAATTGTAAAGAGGTTAAATGACTTTAAAGTAACATGTTTGCTGACCAGAAAAAAGGAGCATATATAAAACACGCATGCCAGCTAACTGGTTACTTGGAGTAGCTCGTTCCTGGCACCAACCCTGGATGTCTCAGCCAGACAGCTAACTTCTGCGGGTCCGGGAACCTATCTACTGAGGATTTTAGTTTACCTCAAAAAGAAAATTAAATTGGCTGCTCTTTAGAAAGAGCTGCGGAGTCTCTTTTCTGAGATCGCAAAGGAATGAGGAGCCCTAAGGAACACAGCGTCTGGAGCACCTATTAGGTGTGGAGCACAGCAGGAATCTATTTTAGAGGGAGGGTCCTGACACAGATGCCTCATGCCGAAGGCTGCATCGAGCCCAGATCCTGCTGGCTCCAAAAGCCCCTCCCTCTGCGTCCCTCTGCTCACTTTTTGTGGCATCTGATCAGGTACATGCCTGTCACAGCTATCACCAAACTTCTTACTGCAAGGGGCTCAGCACAGTGCCCAGTGAAGACCAAGCAGGAGGAGGGTTCTTCCACTCACGGGCCCTGCTGTGCTCCTTCTGGGAAGCTGGAGAGCTGGATGGGCTGTGGGGAAGCATGGCTGCTGCTCAGCACACGGCAGGTGCCCGCACACGTGTTCCTGACCACCTACGCCCTGCACTTCTGCTCCGTGCGGAGCCTTCCTTTCCCATGGAGGCTGTGAGAGTCTTCAAAATCCAGTCAGGGGCTGACCAGATAGCTCAGTGGACTAAAGCATCTGCTCAGGCAGAGTGCAACAGCCAGGTTCAATCCCCTGCATGCCATGCTGGCCCCGCTCCTGGGGCATACTGAGATGGAGAACAAGACTGGGTGGGGTGGTGCGCACCTGTAATCCCAGTGCTTGGGAGACTGAAAACAAGAGAATTACTGCAAGTCTGATCTGTGTAGTGAAACCCTGTACTAAATACATTAAAATATATATATACAGTCAGGGTGAAATTGAAAGCAATTGTTTCAGCCTCTTCAAAACTGTAAATCAAAACCAACAAAAATGGCAAAATTAAAACTGATTGCAGCATGAATTTTCATGGACACAGTCAGCACACAGCCATGTGTCATGGGGGAGCGTTTCCTGCTGCGGAAGGAGAAGCAAGTGGGTACGGCTTGTGCACACTCTCCCAAGCACCACGGAGGGGGCACAGCGTCCTGTTACTTGTCAGGAGCAGGGCTGCTGCTGCTGTAGAGGCTGAGTGAAATTCACAGGGCCCTCGCTGGAGGGGAGAGGGCTCTGCAGACTCCTACACATGTGCTGCATCCCCAGAACCACAGCCAAGATGATGGAGCCCGGGTGTGGCAGCTCGCAGGAGCACCACATGCTCCCTGGGATGAGGGCGCGCTTGCCTGCTGCGTGGACGAAGGCAGCAAGCAGCTCTGCTCTGGGGGGATGGCAGCCCCACACAGGCCCTGCAGACTCAGGCCCTCCAGCAGGCCAGAGCAGTTCCTGGATCCTTCATCAGCGAACTGCGTTCATGACCCGGCCCAGGACTGAGCAAACACACTCCTCTCCAGTTAAAAATATTCATTCACAAATCTGATTCCCATGCCTAAGGAGTGGGGGGAGGGTGCTCCACCACAGTGTAAGGGGGAGACAAAAAGACAGGCCACAGAGAAGTGGAAAGGTGCATTCTCTGGACTGTGGACATTACTCAGATATGGGCATTTCCCATAGATGTCGCTAGTGTCAGTGATCAGCCGTCCAGGGGAACAGACGGAGGGAAAAGACAGCATCACTACCCCCACCACCACCACCGCTCTGCCCTCGGGCTCCTCCATGCTTTGTTCTCCGAGGTCCTGTGAGTACCCAGGGGTGTGAGCCAAAGGGCAAAGCAACCTCAAGTAGCTGCTTTAAAAAATAAAAGTAAAAATGTATTATATCAGTAATTTCTGCAAGTTCTCTCATTTGCGAAATTACGTGCCCTTGCTTTCACTTTTTAAGAGTTTTTTTTAATCTTTTCAAAAAGTTTTTCCCTCTCCGAGCGTAGACAACCTTCATTCGGCAGCGGCAGCGCCCTCTACCTGACCTCTGCCATGGCTC
Source organism: Octomys mimax (assembly GCA_002564305.1). Lineage (NCBI taxonomy): Eukaryota > Metazoa > Chordata > Mammalia > Rodentia > Octodontidae > Octomys > Octomys mimax. The sequence continues at coordinate 5,923 of NDGM011244829.1, forward strand.
GGGTGAGATGGGCGCGGTCCCCAGCGTCACTGGAATCCGAGAACACTGCGCTCTCCCGCCGCTCCCCCCGCACTCTGTCCCTGGCTTGGTCCTCCTTCAGCCGAAGCTCACCTGTCCAGCTCCGGACACACCCCGCTGCCCGGGCTACTCTGGCCTCCGCTATTTTCTTCATGTAACATACGAAGGTATCGACTGGGGAAAGCACTTGACACAAGCCCATGGAAGACAGCGCGCCTCTGAGTCCCTCCAAGTGGCCACCGGGGAGGGGACACGGGGCCTGGCCCCGAGAGGACCAGGATGTCTCCCCTGTCAGAAGAGCGAGGCTGCGACACAGGCGGCAGTGCTGCCACCCCGGGCGGGGCTAGAGTAAGCCGTCTCTGTCTGGGCTCCCCCAGGACTCCGACCCGCGTTCTGCCTCTCCGCTGAGGCCGCCACTCGAGGAGGCCCTGTGTTGGAGGCTCTCCTTGCACACACCCACCCCTGAGAAGTGCATTTGATAGGCTCTGCGAGAGACACACACCGACCGAGACGCAAGCCTGGAGCCGCCAAGCCGACTGGCTCCTCCTCACGGCCAGAGCCGAGAAGGCCCACGCCCCGGGCCGTGCGTGGCCTGATTCCTGCTTCCGTCTTGCAGTGCGATGCTCTTGCATAGTTCTTGTTCCAAAAGGAAGGCGAGACCATGCGCACTTTGTATAGGTTTCTAAAAGCTACTGCTCATCGCTGCGCCCGTGGCATCGATGTGCCCCGCCCGGCCTGGCTCACTTTTTCCCACGTGGCCCAACTTCTGCTCAGGGCCAGGACTCACAGTGCAGGTTTGCGATCTTAGGCTGGGACAGAATAGCCAACCTGTGAGCAACAGGGCCTCGGAGGAGCCCTGCAAACCCGGGGAGAGCCACTCAGCAGAGGGGCTTCCCCGCCGGCCTCCCAGAGGCACACCCGAGGGGGCTGCCCGCCCACCGGCTCCAGGTGCTCTCGGAGGGGATGGAGAAATGGCCAAACACACAAAAACGTACGGTACCCCAACCTGTTGCTGCTGGGAGAGAGAAAGCTCTTCGGCCACCCCAAGTTGAGCACCACCTGCTCAGACATTTGGGACACCATTGCAATCTACTATGGAGATCCCTCCGGGGCTGAGTTCTGACCCATTCCCTTTTGATAATTTTGATGATCCAAAGCATCCCCCTTGTAATATAAAATGTGTCTCCAGCCACCTACTAGTTGTGAAAGCCATTAAATTCTTGCAGATTGGAGGTAGAAAAATAAATTGTGTATATTTTAGACCCTGAATGATCTTCCTATAGCAATTTTAGAACAAACTATGAAGAATTCTGCAATTTTAATCTCCTCAGTAGCTTCCCATTACTAAACAAGCAGAGCGCCGCGGCGCAGATGTAGCCGTTCCATGTCATCTTCATCTGCGGCTTTTTTCTTTCATTAAAGCTTTAATGCAGCAATTACGGCTACGTTGCCCTATAAAAAAAGGAAAAGGCAGTTTACTTTAAAAAGTGAAATTGCATAGCCTACTATTTAATTATACACAAATGTAAATGGCCTATTTTTCCATAACTGGTTATTACAGCACTGTTTTACTTTCTGAGTTTTCACAATCTCTAAAACCTACAAAGCTTCCTGCTATATAATTGTTTTGTTACATTATTGTTTTCATCTTATTTTTTCTTTTAATGTGAGTGCAGCGGGATAAATCTTGGTTTTAAGCCAGCCACTACTTCGTCTACTTAAGCTTTTATAGATGAAGATTGCTGTAATTATCAGAATACCCGCTTATTTCTGAAGTATTATCCTGGCAACCTGCTGGCATTTACAACCAATTAACAAGCTTTGCCATTAGTTGCATCAGGGGTATCGCAGAGTAAACCCATTGTGTGCTAATTTTCTATTTTAGATAATCAGTTTGGCTGTCCAGAATGGAAAGAAGAAGAAAAGAAAAGGTTTGACACCCAGTGGCAGACATGTAAAAATTACTGCGTGCCCCCAGAGACAAAGGCATCCCGCAACTCAATGATGGTCTCCTCGCCGTCACTATCGGTTCTTAAGTATTTTCCTTTGTCTCTTTTGGAAGAAAAAAAGTAGGGATTCAGCAAAGTAATCACATCCTGTCTCACCCACTCTGTCTTTTAAAGCTGACTCTCTTGCTGTCCTGCCCATAATTTGACCAAATTGTACAAGTGTTAAACACCTTGAAAAAAGACAGAAAGAAATTGAACACCAGCGTTTTCTCTCTCTCTTTCTCTCTCTCTCTTTCTCTCTCTCTCTCTAATGCCAATGCCTTTCAACCTTTTTTCCCTTCCCTTCCTTCCTTGCTGTTAAAGTTAATTAATGCACGCAAGTCCTCCAACTGGGCTGCCTTAAGATTAGCCTGCAAGCTGGGCTTAGTTAAAGTACTGTGCTGCCGTTTATTGCTCCATTTAAACAGTCTCTGATATTAATGTGTCTCCAGTCTACAGCAGCACAAGGAGCAGCAGTCCTGGGAAAGCTCAAGCTGCTGGCGAGGAGGTCAGTGAACTGCCAGCCCAAGGACGGACCCCATCCAGGCTACGGGACACCTCCAGGGTAGGACCAAGCTGACTTGGCACCTGAGCCAGCATTACCCCACCCCAGCTCCCTGTGGGTGACTAGAAAGACCTCTTTGGAAGTGGCCTCCTCTGTCATACCCCCACATGACATGTAATCCAACCCAACTCTGCTCTCTGCACACGAAAGCACGAACCATCACCTCAAGGCATCAGTACTACCCAGCATCCCTCCGGGGCACTGACACAGCTCCGAGGCCTCCAAGCTTAAATTCACCAGCGTACTGAGGCTTGCGGTGCTCAGGTCTTCAGCATTGCCCCTACGGGGTCCAAGGTGCTCTCTATGGGAGCCACCAGGGCACCCTCCTCGCCCACTGCCAGAGAGAAGCAACGAGGGCACCACTGCTAAACCTTACTTCCTCACTGGAACAAAAGAGAGAGTACATCCCGGGAAGAGACGCCTGCAGCCACTCTCCACGCATCTCACTTCTGACAACTTCTGCTGGTCAGTAGTGTGCTTGCAGGTGCAGGCGACGTGTCTAGAGGCAGAGCCCCAGGATCAGGCTAGGACACTGTGCTTCTCAGACGTAGAGCTCACTGACAACCAAAAGAGACCTCCTTTCCTAGGGCTGCTACATTCTCACACCGTGGCAAAATTCCTAAGAAGAAAATCCCAGGTACCTCTCCACTGTCCCTGGGACAAAGACCTGAGCGACTGTTTTATGCACACAACTATGGCATGCTCCAAAGCAGGTGGGGTTAGATGTCAGCTGAGAGTTTGCAGAGGGACTGAGAAGTACACAGAGATGCTGGGATTACAGCGGCTGTTATTATTCCCCATGAATATCCGCAGTGGCTATGATAGCCTTCTGCCATAAATGTGTTGTTACTCTGATAGTGATTTTTCATAGACTTTTCTTCCCTTTTCTTAACCTGTGGATGCTCACACCCCTGGATAGGTGCACCTCAGTCCCAACCAAAGAGTTCAACCTTCAGGATTATATTCGTTTCCCACATTTAAAACTTTCTGGTTTCAGTTTCCTGCATTGAACTGTGACCATGTGTGATCCGTCGCAGCTGCCATGAAGGAGGGAACAAAGAAAAGAATGCTAAAGTGACTTCTTAGTGGACCCCGGAATTGTGGCTTCCAAGGGTGACAGCAGTCTTCCCCAGGTCTTGGGCACCCTGAGGACCGCAGCTGTCCTGCTCAGGGACATATCTCTGTTCCTCTTTTAGGAGCCCTGTCTGTGTTCCTGAATTCCAAAACATTAAGATTTACAAAAACAGAATTTTCTTCAATAAATTCTCGATCCTGGTGGCCGTGAGCATCGCTTCTGGAGTCTGTCTTTCTCGGCCGTCTTCTGGCTTCGCAGCTCACGCTGCTTTGCAGGCTCTGTTTTGTCATCTGCACAATGGCAGCGAGGACAACTACCGCGCCCAGCTGCCCTCAGAGCTCAGCGTAAGGATACGTGCATTCCGCTCGGCACAACGCAGCGCGCGCCGGAGACACAGGTGCCGTCTGCGGTCAGGTGAGCCTCCCTGTGAACCAGGAATCACGCCGGGCACTGCGGGGGCTGCCAGCGCCAGTCAGAGCAGAGTCCTCTGCACAGAGAGTGCCCCCCACACCAGAGGGCTCGGCAGGAAGAACCGACACTTCTTCGGTATCCCCTCAGAGCCCAAGAGGAAATCAAGGCTGAGCCTTTGAGTTCATCTCAAGAAAGGAATCCTCCCCCAGGAAGACGGCAGCTCTGGAAAGCTACGCTCAGACACGGTGTGAGCATCATCTGTTACTTTTTAAAATTCTAGCAAAAGTAGATAAAATGAATAGCAGTATGTAGCTATTATCAGTATTTGGCACCTCGAAAATATACAGGAGCTTGAAATCAGCTGAGTTTATCTTTTAACTGTAGACTTTGTTTTCAGAATGACTGCTAGTGGTCTGGGGAGATAGCTCAGCAGTCTAAGCACCTACCTGGCTAGTGCAAGGACCAGGGTTCAATCCTCGGTACCACATGCTTTGCTAGCCTCATAGTTCCGGCCACCTAAACCTGTAAGCCCAGCACTGGGGAGGCTGAGACAGGAGGATCACTACAAGTCCAAGCTACATAGCAAGACCCTGTACCAAATAAATAAACAAACTTTTAAGAAAGTTTTTAAAAGACTGCTGGTGAGCTGGATGGAAACTGTTTCCCAGAACGCCTAAGACCTGCAGCTCTGTGGTAGCAGACAGCCTGTCTGTCCTGAGAATTCCTGCACTGCCGGAACTCAGCCAGAACTTGGCACAAGAATTATTTGTGGGACAGATATTTATATTTCTGTTACTGACATTTCTCCCAACTATTGATCTTTGATAAGGTATTAAGTCACTAAGTACTACGTAGCTGGTATTATATTAAATTATTGAGCCAAAAGCACATTAAAAGTGAACTAGAAGGATTTAGACTCAAAACAGCTTACTAGGCGGCTTGAGGGTTCCTTAAGGCTCCTTAGGCAAGCGCGCAGGTTCCCGGCAGCCCAAGCCTTGTTGAATGTTGCGGCGGACCATCCCCCGCTGTAACCGCTTCCTCAGCGACCACTTCCGGCTTCTGCTGTCTGCAAGCGGTGGGAGTGAGTGAGCACTCACCGAAGCCCAGCAAGCTGCAAAGAGCCCCAGGCTCGCGGCTGTCCAGGTCTTCTGCCACCCGCAGCCTCCCGGCTTGCGCCGCTCAAGCGCTGCACTTGTGCAGGCTCTGACTGCCCCAGGCGCTGGTCAGGCAGACGTTGGATGCCTTAAGGAAAGCCACGCACAGAACAATTATGCGATGGATTTGATGAAATTTATCCTTTTTATGTTTTCTATAGTATCTTATAAAAATCAGTGAAAGAATTTGCAATTTTTAGTTATCCCATATTTAAATATGGATGAGTCTGTGGTTAAAGTGTCAGATAGCTATTAGGTCCACGCTCGTTGGTCTACTCATTCATCACAAAAGTTAGAAGAGAAAAAGTGAGGCCTGGCGAGATAGCTCAGTGGACTAAGGACCTGCTTAGGCAAGCACAGGGACTGGGGCTGGATCCCCCGCACCACATGCCACGCCTGCCACGCCCCCCCCCCCCTGGGCTGAGCAGGACACCAAGTCCAAACATGATGGCTCCTGCCTGTAATACCAGCACTGGGGAGGCTGAGACATGAGGATCACAAGTCTGAGCTGTGTAGTGAGACCCTGTACCAAACACATTTTTTAAAAAAGAAAAGAAAAAGTGGTCTTGGCACCACAGTTGGTTACTAGATAAAGGAGGACTTCTAGAGAAATCAGTGCTGCTTCTAAAATGCGAGCTGGGAACATAGCTTGGGGGTCTAAGTGCCTGCCTGGCAAGTGCAAGGACTGGGGCTTGATTCCCAGTAATCCCCATGCTGGGGAGGCTGTTCCAGGAGGATCACTAGGAGTCCGAGCTGTGTAGCGAGACCCTGTACCAAAGAAAGAAAGACAGAAAAGATTTAAAATAAATGAAAGTAAAATAGGGTGAGCATTTCTCACTGTAGAAGGAAACCAGAAATGTGCTCACAGCCAGAGCCCTTGGAGCCGCGTTGGCAGCGCAGGCCGAGGTGAACGGCAGCCTCGTCACAGTTCCCCTCAAGTCATCCCCATGCTCAGCATCGCAGTGCTGCTAGATTGGGGATGATTTGTTCGTGTGTTTTTAATTGGCAGTGGCTTAAGGAACATTTTTGATATCACAGAGAGTTTTCTTTTAAATTAATGAAAATGAATAAAACCTTTTAAGATCACTGTCATTTTGCAGTTCAAAGATTTCTGAAAGTTGTTACATAGTATCAGCCCTGGCTATGGGGAAGCGTCAGAATAGAGGTTCTGCTGTTCAGATGAAAGGCCATACGTAAATGTGCAGCATTACAAGATGTACTTGCAAGACGGCTTTAGCTTCCAAAGAAAAAAGCAAGTAAAGATGATGATAACACTACATGCTTCTAGCCCAGTAATCAAGACTACGTTTGGATCAGCATTGTTAAGTTTCAGGGCTAAGTTAAATCTCCATGTTAAGCTGAAAGATCTTTTCAAAGGAATTTGGTGCGTGTAAGAACGTGGATTTGCCTGCCTTTCTTCCGACCTTGTTGTGTGTGAGTTGACAAAACCACAACAAAGTCTCAGTTCACCCCACCTGTCACCCTTTCAGATGTCCTCTGCGGTGCAAAAGCCCACGTCAGCTCTGTCCTTGTGACTCAACTTGTTATTGTCTCCATAACTTACATCCTTCCAAATTGTGGAAGGTCACATTCCATAGTGTTTCAGAAAGCTGTGGAGGGTGTGGCATTCTTTCTAACACATCCACACATCCTTTTTCTCTAGAATATAATTTCAAAAACATGTAATCTCCTCTTTTGTTCTATTAATACAGAGCCAAACGCTTTTCATGTTGCAGCTACATGCATACACACAACTCTGTATCGCTCTTTAACAATTTTCTTCAAAAGCATTTTAAAAGAGTCACATATGTAAGACTATGTCTTCAAGATATTTGCGGAAAGGGCCTAAATCAGAACATAAATAAATGAATGCACACAGACTCTTGGGAATATGCTTTTCCATGTCACCACACTCAAAAAGGAGGAGAAAGTCGGGGCACAGATGCTCAGCAGCACAGTGTGGAGAGGGAGAGGCGGCTGCTCACCGTGACACCACACGGCCCAGGAGCAGGCAGGCTCTACGTGGCCACCGTGGCTGCTGCAGGTGGGGCCAGGACAGTCATGACCCAGGCTGTCTCCAGCTGTCCCACACACAGGGTTCTTTTACTCCATCTCAGGGAGAGGAATTGGAAAGCCAAAGTCATCTGCTGGTCCAGAAAGCAGGCCACCACATCCGGCTTACCACTGCATCATCCGCCGCCAACAGCACCAGCCCCAGTGCTAGCAACAGACTGGTGACCTGCTTGATTGGAAGACAGACACAGAAAAATGGCCAACAGCCGTAGCATAGCCACCAGAGTCTCACATGGGGGCTTCTTGGTAATCTTAAGGTATCAAGGAGCACTGGGGCTTGAGTTCAAATCCTGAGGTTGCCACTTTCTAGCTGCAAGACCCTAAATTGCAAGAGCTCTCTCTGCATCAACTTCAAGCTCAGTGAAGTGGAGATGAAGCTATACCTCCTCACGACCCTGGGTGTGAAACGAGTTCCAAGGTTCTTTGAAAGGCCGAGCACAAACTCAGTTTCCTAGAAATGACCTGCTAACACTACCATTATGTAAGGCGGACACTGCCGGTTCCAAACCTCTGGTGCCTCTCACCTCCCCACCACCCACAGTAAACCTGTGACACATATGAGCACTTAGATGCCTCTAGCAAGCAGAGGGTGACTATCTATGAATCCTGCTGAGGTGGGGCCCATGGGCCTTGTGTGATGGACCACTCAGAGACATCGAGAGAGGCCCCAGCCTCTCCTGGGTGTGCATGCAGTGAAAGTTCTGGGCATGAGGCCAGTTAGGCAGGCCTACTTCGGCATTCTCCCTTGTGTTTTAGTTTGCCTGACCCTGGAGCTAAGTTAAATCCAAAAAATCCTTCTTGACATCAGTTCCTTATTTTTACAATGAAAAAATAACAGTAACTTGCTTGTAGTGCCCTGCAGGGAAATTAGATAGCAACTAGGGTGACGGCAGTACACAGCGGAGCCCCGCCACGCCAAGGCACTCGGTGGCATAGCTATTAAGGTCAGGAAGGGGGGTCATGGACACAGAGAGCTGTGGGCCGATCTAGGGCCTGCGGAAGATGCCCTCGCCCACACCTGCAGCCTGGGAAGATGCTACATTCCACAGGGAGTCTGCAGATACAGGGTTAAAAAGCTTAAAATCAGGATGTGATCCCAGATTGCCCAGGTGAACCCAGTCTAATCGCATGAACCCTTCGAATCAGAAGAACCGGAAGTCAGAGGAACGGAGGATGGGGGAGTCTTGTGCCCTCTTTCCGGTACTAGAAGGAAGGTGCCAGGCTCTGGAAGCAGAGGGCATCCCCCAGCAGACAGCCAGCAAGGACACAGCAACCAGGAGGAGCTGGCAGCAGGGTCTTCCGAGAGGCTCCAGCGGGCTGGGTGTCAGCCTCGTGACTGGCAGTTTCTGCCGGCCCAGACTCCTGACCTCCACAACTATGAACTAAGACATTTGCTTGCCTTCGTGTATGAAGTTTATGGCAGACATAAAAATCTAATGCTGGAATTACCAATAGAAATGGGTCTCGCTCCTGCACTGTGATTTTCCCTGTCGAAGCCGCGGCTGGCAGAATTGCAGGGACGTGGTCAGGCAATAACAGCTGATGTCCCTTGAGCTGCACTTCACGGATTGCAGTGCCGAATGCTTTCCACGTATTGTGTCCTTTTATCATCACAAAGCTCTGTACGGCAGGCCCTTTCGCAGCTGCTGACTTGCCAATGGAGAATAAAGAAACTAGCACATGGGAAGGTCAGGAACGCAACAGTAGACACACAGCTCATACCTGGTGCTCCAAAACTCCAACACTGGCAGAGATTTCAGCGTACCAGCCTGCTGTCCACAACAGCAAATCCCCTGGGCCCGCACAGCTCCATATTCTGCTGGGTAGCCAAACAAGTTGATGAATGGATGCAAGAAAAGTTTCTCAAATGACTTATCAAACCATTTCATGATGATCATTACTTCAAATACCTAACAACCAAGTTAGTCAAGCAATATTACTTTTTTATTTATTTATTTATTTTTGGAGGAACTGGGGATTGAACTCAGGCCCTTGCACTTGCCAGGGAAGCACTTATTCCAC
>NDGM011244834.1:5970-18667 GCA_002564305.1 Octomys mimax
TCTCTGTCTCTCTGTCTCTCTCTGTCTCTGTCTCTCTCTCTCTCTCTCTCTCTCTCTCTCTCTAGTATTTAAATGACTTCCAAAGTCCAACAGTGTTAATTAGAAACAAGGATCCCAGCCTGGGCACTTGACCTGATAGCATAACATGCACTCTGCAGACCCGGCCATTGGTCACGTGGCATTGCTATGCCAGAACTCTTCCAGTCACTGGTCTCTCAAGTGTACAAGGTGACAACCTGCAGTGTTAAGGACATTTCTCAATAACTGTGCATGCTTGTATGATTAGTTCTTTCCTCTTCTTCCTATATTTTGTTCCAAAAAATTTTAAGAGTTTTACAAATGTTACAACACTGAATGCACAATTAATAACAAAAGTGATCACCTCAATTTCTAAATTGAACCTTGTCTTTTTTTTATAGAATCAGTTATAATGGCTTCTAGGCCACCTCCTTCAGAGCAGATGAGTGTCCATTTTCTTCTCTTTCTAGTTGCCCAAGGGTTTATCTCCAGAACTGAAAGTCTTATTCATATTTCTCTCTTATTCTCATTGTGCCAATTATGTTCTTAAGTTTTTCTTAGTAAGTTCTGGGAAATCTGAATGATTCCTATTACTAGATGTGATATGCATTGAGAGGCTGAAAAAGGGAGACAATTTAGTCTCTCTAGGCTGGGATATCCAGTGTGTGTTTCTACAACACCTAAACCACCAGCTGAAAACTTGCCATCCAGTGCCAGCTAAATGTGCCTTGAAGTGAATGAGGCTGGGGAGATAGCTCAGCAGTCTAAGTGCCTGCCTGGCAAGTGCAAGGGCATGGGTTTAATTCCCAGTACTGTGTGCCATGCTGGTCACTGAAATGGGACATGGTGGTGTACACCTGTAATCCCTGCACTGAGGAGGTTGAGGCAGGAGGATCACTACAAGCCTGAGCATCATAGGGAGGCCCTGTGCCAAATGAAAAAATAAAAGATATTTAAAAAGTAAATAAATGTTTCTTGACTCATCTTCCTCTGTGCAAGATGGACCAACCTCTTCTGAATTGGGTAGAACTATTTATCTGGTCTGTGGCTTTAAAGATACTTGTAATGTTCTTAAATCTCAGAAATTGTAATAAAACAATATTTTTCTAATAGAAGGATGAAAAATGGAAAGAAAACTTTAAAGGAAATTTGGCAAGTTTCAGGAAAATAATGAAGTGAATTAGTATCATATCTAAATTTTTATGGATTATTGTAGCATTAATTAGCAATTACATGCCATCTTAATTAAATGACCAAGTTCCTATTTCTTGAATTCATCAGAATCCCCTAGAAAGGGACAGAAAATATTTCTTTAAGCTACAACAGCCATTAAGATTTTTCCTTTTACCTATTGCAAACGCACCAATGTTATAAATTTTATGGCTTCCATTAACTTATATTGTGGTGAAATCAGGTCTGAGGTTTAGAAAGGTGGGTTTGCCTCATGGAAATGAGTCTATTATTAATTCATTTGACTTGGTAATAGCAAGACCAGCATATCAACAAGTTCTGATAATGCAATTTTTATATTTCAGAGATATCTTAATTTTATGTTTAATATTGGGCACTTACCTTACAAGTAGTAAAATATATCATATAGTTAATGAAAGAATAAAGTTTTAAAAACTTATACTAAAAGGTAACCAATTTTCAAGTTAAGGTGGAACATAGAAAAAGAATAGCATACCAATGTGAGTTCCGTCTAAGCAGCAGGAATCATGAGGTTTTTCCAGCAGGACGATATTTCACCCAAGAAATTAAATCTTTTCAAACCTGTGAAGCCCTGTGACAGTGAAGATCAGGGCAAGCTTTGCAAATGCTCAGATGTGTTGTAAGCTTTTCTAAAACTAAAGAGTCCCTGATCCAGGAAACAGGTGCTAATGATTTAGTTTTTTCCCAATTATTTCTTCTCATTTTTTCAACTGTAGTTGGAGAACTTTTAGAAGACTTAGAGGGCACCACAAAAACTTCACTTTTCTGAGACTGGGCATGGTGGTGCACGCCTGTAATCCCAGCTCTTGGGAGGCTGTGAACAGGAGGATCACTATGAGTCCAATCTAGTAGTGAGACCATGAACATCCTGCAGACCCTTCCCTAAAAAATACAACAAAACCAAACAAAACAAACAAAAACCAAAAACTTCCCTTTTCCCACATGTAGGGGTGTTTACCTATCACACCACAAGAAATATTAGTAGGGCTTCTGCCTCTTGCCTCCATTCCACATCATTCACAGGGATTCCACTTGTCAGGTCTGCTTGCCAGGAAAGCCAGTGAATGCAGCTCTCAGGTTTCCAAAGTCCGGAACTCTGTGAGGCTTCAAGTGGGCATAGCAGTATTGTGGGGCCCAGAGATGAGGCACAGTATGATTTATCTTGAGTGCATCTGAGCCTCTTATTAAGATAGGATATCTCTCAGCTTGAAGGATTTGGCATTGCTTACAGAAGTAAATGGTATAATTAAATAAAACACTAACATTAACCCTGCATAGTATTGTCTTATTACTGTAATTTAGTCAGAGAATAAGAAAACCTACCCGTCATTTCACAATTGTGGCAACCATTGCCTACTTTACGTGCTTCTTGGAATATCATCGCTTAAAATATCAGTAGATAAGGCCAGCCAGATAGCTCAGCTGACTAAAGGGCCTGCTTTGGCAGAGTGCAGTGACTGCAGTGCGATTGCTAGTGTGCTGTGCCGGCACCACTTGGGGGAGGGGAGGGGCATTGAGACATCGATTGAGACTGGGCATGGTGGCACGCATCTGTAATTCCAGCACTTGGGAGGCTAAAAACTGGAGAATCACTATGAGTCCAATCTATGTAGTGAGATGCTGTAGACCCTGTAGATCCCTGTATCAAATACATAAAAAACAAAACAGAACAAAAAGTTTCTGTAGTGTTATTCTTAAAGAAGGATCAGTTAGAGCCCAAGGAATTGGTAGTTGTGATTTAAATACTTTTTTGTTAACTGGGGGGAAAAAGTATATATTTAGAATTGGCAAGTCGGACTCAGTTTATTTATTTATTTAGGTAGAACCAGGGATTAAACTCATGCCCTTGTGCTTGCCAGGGAAGCGCTTATTCTACTGAGCCATTTCCCCGGCCCCTGGACTCAGTTTAGATGATCCTAATTTTGTTGACAACATCCAGTGCATCATAATTGGGAGCCAGTCAAACATACATAATCTTCTGTCCGTCAGGGCTGATTAGGGGATTGACCTTGACAACATCAATGCCATAGAGCTTCTTTGTTTGATTTGGTGCTTATTGGCTGTGACATCCACAATGAACATGAGTGTGTTATCATCCTTGATCTTTTTCATGGCTGACTCTGTAGTCAGGAGGAACTTGATAATTGCATAGTGGTCAAGCTTGTTTCTCTTGGAGGCTCTCTTCTGAGGGTATTTGGGCTGCCTTTGGAGCTGTAGTGTCTTGGGATGGCAGAAGGTGGGTTTCATTCATATCTTCTTCTTTTTGTGGCTGTGGATGCCTTTCGGCATGGCCTTCTTGGCCTTCAAAGCTTTGGCTTTGGCTTCAGCTTTGGGAGAAGCAGGGGTTTCCTTTTCACCATTGGTGCCATCTTGGTAAAAAGGCTCTCTCAACCTGATTTAAATCTTGAATCTCTAATGAATAACCAATCTAGTGACTGATACATAGGAAAGCCCATGTTTTGGAATAAATAAACTCAATTCCCTATTTTCTCTACTTTTATTTAGAATGCTATCATGATTTGGGGTTTTGCAAAGGGAATAATACAATATAGAACATATATTTTATAATATTATTTTCTAATGAATCACCCAAAGAATCATATACAAAAGTGCAAGAAGTCTGTCACACACTAAAGACCAAAGAATCCAGTTGAGGGCCTGAATACCACAGTGTCCTGCATGAATCCAGCTAAAGCCTATGACAGTGCTCCCCATGAGTCCAGCTTGAAGCCAAGAGCCCATGAAAATACCTGATGCAGGCGTCTTTCATAGATCTATACTGGAAAGGGCCAAAGGTGAATGGTGAAAGCTACAAAATCTATTCCAGTGGGGCAAAGAGACTGTGATAGCAGGCTGAGGGATCTGCACAGGAGTCAGGAAGCAACTCTCAAATTAAGATCCAAAGCTTCCCCCCCAAATCACCATAGCCATCCTCAGCAATAGTGGGGTCTCAAGCTTCTCTGATAATGAGGAAAGCTGAGTTCCCATCAGGAAAGCCAAAGTGATCAGCCTCTCCAGGAGACTGAGAAGTGCACCACCTTATGCTCTGGAGTCAAGAAGAGATAATCAAAATGAGGACCAGACCTCCCCCAAAGTAAATCGTAACTATTCTCAGTGACAAGGTCCTGAACTCCTTCAATGATAAATTAGCTGAGTTTATCATGAAAGCCAGCAGGACAAGCTTCTCCAAGAGCACCAATTGCTTCTCTTCTTCTTCTCCAGTTCTCTTCTGATGTGGCAGGTAACAATTCTCAGGTAGGCCTCCCACGTCCAGCACCATGCTGACTCAGTCCAGCTAGGTGTTACAAGTTGAGCACCAGTTGTCAATCCACCACAGATGCTTATAAGAACTATGTAACTCTTCAGACAAACTGAATACAAGTTTATAATTAATATATTAATTGCCACCATTGATTGATCACTAACCTTTTTGCTTCTTTATTGTTAGATATTGTCTCTTCCTAAATTCTCTACAAAATAATAATTGCAGCCAATGTGAAATACTATAATGTATTATAAGTACTATCCTAGAGAAGGAAGAGGAAAGGAAGTTGAAGAAGAGAAGGAGAAGTTGTCAAAGTAAAGGAATTGTTAGTGAGCTGGTCATAGCTATGTCTCACAGAACAACATTAATCAAGTCATAAGAGGGTACTGTCTCTCCAAGAAGTTCATCAAAGAGTGAAAAGTATCAGAATTTGTCTGCCAGTAACTGCTTTCAGTTGTTCAAACATTACCTCATGCAGTGTGTTATAGTTTATGTTTGGACGTCCACCAAGAGGCTCATGTATTCATAGGAACAGCTCTGGAGAAGTGATTGAGTCAAAGGGGCCTTATTGATAAAACTGGTGTTTGGAGGTGGGACTTAGACTGAAAAGGTGGGTTTACTTGGAACATGACCTGCTAAGGTGTATCTACCCTACCAGATCCTCCCCTGGTCACCACTTCCTGGTTGGCATTAATGGAGTAGCTTTCTGCTGACAGACTTTTCCACCATGCCTACCTGCTTTGGAGCCAACCAGCTAGAGATAAAAATGTGAGCCAAAATAAAGCTCTTCTTTAAATTTGTGGTTATTTGGTATTTTTTCCCAGTAGTTAGAAAAGTGCTAAAACAGGATAAATCATCTATTACTTCTGTGTTCCACCTATATGATTTTGAAAATGTATTATGATATCTTTCACTTTGGTATGAAAACCCTGGAGAAGGATGAGGCTTAAGATGTTTGAGGTAGGAGGATCAGTTGCAGATCATGAGAGAGATCTGGAGCGGACAGTGGATGAGACTCTTCCGTCTTATCATGGCAGCAGCCAGCATCAAGGGAAGAGCACAAGGTTTTACTGGGGGCCCTCTGACTAGAACAGAAGCCAAGTGCACAGAATGGGACTCACACTTGGATTAGTTTTGCCATTTCCCTTTCCCAGAGAGATTTTCACATGTTTCTATTACTAATATCAGATGAAAGGAAAGTTTGGTCCCGAAGCTATTATGAATGACATATGCATAATATCTTGATATTGAGATTTTTATTATTTTCAAGGACAACCTATCATATACTTTATATTGTACATCCTAATGTATGTGAACTTTATGTCCAAATAACCCAGTGAGTAGATTCATGTGATATGATGTGCATATAATGAGCTCAGTGACACTTTGATCTTGCAGTCAGTTCACTAAATGCTCATCAGTGTTTTGGATGTTTAAAAGTCTGTACAAATAAGTCTAGGAGAGGAAAGGAATGAAAAAATGTGGACTAGTTTGTTTATGAATTATTTTGTCAGAAGCAAAGGCAAACCAGGTTTTCTTTATTTTGAAGTTTCTTCAGGTTGAAATAGAAATGAAATTTGATTCTAAGTAGCAAAAGAAACCAAACCAAAACAAACCAAACCAGACCAGACCAAACCAAACCAAACCATAACACAGAAAAACAGCCATTTTTCACTTTTCATTTTATCCTTTCCATGGGAATCACTTTAAATTGCAATATTTCACAGTATTAATAATATTACTTTATATTCATAAACCTAATGCATGATTGTTTTTAGGTTGAAATGTGTAAAGCCAAATGATTTTTTTCCTTCTAAGAATAGAGTCAAATGGAATTTCACTACTGAATACAGAGCATTGTTATCAAATTGCAGCAGAATTTAGTAAAACTAGTCTGCCATTGTAAACAATTTTGATCAGAATGCTGTGCAACTATAAATAAATTGATAAATAAATAAATGTTACATGATGAAAATTGTTGGCCTTTTTCAGTTGCCAGGGAATGATGTTGTTTTATATCTTAAAAGTACATACTTTGTGTCTTTCCTGACACACAGTCTTTAATAACAGAATTATCTCTGTATGTCCAAAATAGATTGAGTTAGTTCCCATTACCCAAATTAAACACTGCAAATCATTCATTCTGTTTTCTTTTGGTTTCTTTTGAATTTCTCTATGTTTATATCAGCATCATAACTTAACGGGTAGGAACTTTCATAGTCAATCATCTGTGCTAGTTGCTTTTAGCTTTTTACAATAATAATTTTCCATAATATTTTTATTTCTAGCCCCAAAACTAAAGTAAAACGAAAATAGCTCAGGCTTTCTTGACAGCATCAAATATGGGTACAAATGAAGCTATAGAGTTGGAGGCTGATTCAATATTTTTTTTCTTGATCAAGGAGAGATAATTAGCACATCTACAAAAAGCATATAACTTTTATTATCTGTGAAGGCTTTGCCACAATGAATACATCATTACCTGCACAAATAGGGAAGGAAAATACTGCAGTTCATTTTCTGAGCTGATGTGGGTGGAGAAGAAAAGCAATTCGACCTTATCTTTTTCTTTGTAATTAGCATTGCTGAAACAGCCTTAAAGGCAGAACCAAAAAAGATAAAAAGTAGACTGGTAACAAGACGGGAAGGGTTTATTATAAAAGAGATTTGTAATTATTTAAAGAACATACTGAATAGGAAGACTTGTGCTTTAAAATTGTGGAACATGGAGCAATAGAAAATTCCAGATCTGCTACTACTCTAGTAATAACAGGAGGAATATAAAAGGAGGAATTGGGCTCTTTTAGAAATGCTGAGCTCTGGGAAAAAAATATATTAACAGCCTGGCAATGAACTCTGAAATGCAAGCTTAACCTGCTGGTAGAGTTCAAAGAGACAAGTTACACAGTATAGCAGGGATCAGGACTTTGGGGATGGAATCTTTGATCCTACACCATTGTTTATATTCTTTATAAATCTTGGTGTTATAAACAATGGTACAATAAAGACTTTGGCACTCCCACTTTGTCAGTGGGCTATGGTTCCAATATTGTTTGGATTCCAAAGACCTAAGTACAGGGAATTATACAATTCTCTGGTTTTATTCTGTATTAGGGCACCAGGAACACAGAAGCAGCCCCTTCTTACAGACCAAATGGCATCTAACTCTAGGATGGGAGACTTTGAAGTAAGTCAGTGGGGTGGAGATGGGGACTCCTAAAATAGAGGTGAGGACTATGCTGTACAGCATTTCCTTCGAACAAATACTTTCAGGGTTATGCAACCCTTGTTCAGTTCTTTGACTCTGTACCCCTGCTCTTCTTTTGTCCTCCAAAAGGCCATGAGGCAAGCTTGCTTGGTCCTCCTCTTCTATGATCAGCATCTGAAGCTTCCAGTAGTGACTTCTCTACTTCCCACCCCACTGGAATCCAAGAGTTGGCTGTTTTTGTCCTAAGTAAATTTAATGCTTCTTCAGAGTTTTGTGGTGATGTTTATTCTTTTAAAGGACAGATTATATTCCAGGCAAGTGGTTAGACAGTAATAACATGAAAGCGTGTGCCTAGTTGAGTAGAAATGGTTCTCTGAAAGTCAATGTTAGAGAAAAACCAGATAATTTAAGTAATACATGATAATTCTTTCATACCTATTAGAATGGCTACCATAAGATAAACAGGTAGAAAACAGCAAGTGTTGGTAAACAGATTAAACAATAAAGGTTCCTTAAAAAAATTAGGAGTAGAGGTCCCATTTGTGTGCTCCTGGTATGGATGTAAAATGGAAATTTTAGGGAAAACAGCATGGCAATTCTTCAAAAGGAATATAGATTTTCGTATGAGCCCAAATTTCTCTAAATCCAAAATATTTAAAAGAATAGTCTCAAAGAGGTTCTTATATATTCACATTCATAGCAACATTATTCACAATAGCTAAAGATACAAACAATGCATGTGAGTGTGGGTAGAAGAGTGGATAAAGAGAAGGTGGTGGACACTTACCCTAGGATACTGCTTAGCCCTAAAATGTATAGCAATTTTGATATACACTACAACATGGGTGAACTTTGGAGACATTATACTAAGTAAAATAAGCCACTGGTAAAAATGATTGCATTCATATAAGGTATTTAGAGTAGCCAATTTCATAGGAACAGAAAGTGGAATTATGGTTACAGGGCCTGGGGTGGGGTGACAGGAATATGAGCGAGGATTTGGGTGGCTATAGTGGCAGTTTAACAGATGAAAAGGCTCTGGAGATTGATTATACAACATGCATGCACTAAGACTACTAAATTGTGCATTTAAAAGTGGTTAATATGGTAGATTTAATATTGTGTGCATTTTACCACAATTACAGACAAAAATAAATGACACCTGACAGCTACCAAAAATATATGTATTTTCAGCAGACTGTGACAATATGGAGAAAAGGCTAAGAGAGGGTTAAGAGAGCATTTCTAGAAAAGTTGCTACTTAAGGACATAGTAGGAACTCTCCAGAAAAATGAGGCAAAAAAGATATTCTGGGTAGTGGAAGAAGCAGCTGCAGGCAAAATATCACAGTGTGCAGGTGTAGATGTCTTGTTCTGGATGGCTAGGGCATAAACAAAGAGCAGAAAAACCATGAAGGGATAGAGACAGATCCCCCAAATCCTTTACATGCATTTGCATGTAGTTTTCACTTGGCCTTACATTTGGAAGTGAATTTTTGTCTTTTGTGTCTCTAGTGAGCTCTAATAACAACATCCTCACTTTCACCAGTAAGGCTAATGATCCCAGCCTCAGAATGAATGGGTGTAGTCATGGTACAGACAGAATCTACAAGGAGGAGGACAGCAGAAGAAAGGTGGGAAAGGCAATGAACAATGCAGAGCAAGTTCTGTTTTCCTGATGTGAGAATTTACCACTACAAATTTCCCTTTGAGGACTGCTTTCAATGTGTCCCACAGGTTTCGGTAAGTTCTGTTGCATTTTTACTTGATTTGATATATTGTTTAATTTCTTCCTCGAATTCATCTGGGAACTATTGGTTGTTCAGGAGGGTGTTGTTTAATTTTCCTGTGTTTATACAGTACTTGTAGTTTCTTTTGTCAGTAATTTCCAATTTCATTCCATTGTAGTCATATAATATAGATAGGAAGCATGTTAAAACAACACTGAGATTCCATCTCACCTCAGAAAGAAGGACTACCATCAAAACATTAACCAATAACAAATGCTGGTGGAACTGTATGGAAAAAGGAATCCTCCACTGTTGGTGGTAATATAGACTGGTGCAACCACTGTGGAAGTCAGAGTGAAGATTCCTTAAAAAACCAGGACTAGAGTTCCCATTTGACTCAGCTGTTCCCCTTCTGGGTATTTCCCCAGAAGAATTAAAAACATCATACCCCAGTGAAATATGTGCATCCATATTTATAACAGCACAATTTGCCACAGCTAAATCTTGGAAACAACCCAAATGCCCATCAATTGAGAAATGGATAAAAATGTTGTGGTACTTTTATGCAGTGGAGTATTACTCATCTATAAAAATGATAAATTCAAGGCTTTAAAAAAAATGTATTTGGTTGTTGCAGAGTCTCACTACCCAGCTTGGGCTCATGGTGATCCTCCTGCTTTCAGCCTCCCCAGTGCTGGGATTGCAGGCATGAGCCACTATGCCTGGACTCTGTAGTCAGCTCAGCCCACCCTGAGGCTGGGGTTGGCACAGCATGTAGTGCCAGGGATTGAACTGTGGTCCCTGTGCTTGTCTAAGCTTGCCTAAGCTGGCACTTTAGTCTGCTGAGAGATCTCGCCAGCCCAACTCAAGGCTTTTATAGGTAAGTGGGTGCAACTAGAGACTACTCATAGGTGAGTATAAATCAAACTCACATGTGTAAACATTGTGTTGTCTTCTTGAGTGAGAAGCTGAAAGTGTAAAGTATATATAATATATATTATACATATATATAATAACCAACATAATTATACTACTAATTTTTATAGCTAATTGAAAGGAACAGCTAATGCTTATATTGTTTGATCAATTTTGCATGTGTATATCTGGTAATCTGAGCAACTATAATAGTTGAAAATAATACACAATATAGTAACCATTGTTAGTTTCCTACCATCTTGTTTTGAAATTCTGCATTATTTTTATTGTTTCAAAAATTATTATTATTAGTATTAATATTTTTTTTTCTCCACATGCCCTCAGGGCTTGTTTGGTTGGCTGGAGGCTTGTGGGGATCAAACCGCAGCAACCTGAGGCTGGCGGCTTTGTTTAAGCGGTCGCTTAAAGAGGTGAGCTAGGGCCAAGCCCCCTGTTTCAAAAATTATTATAAAATAAAAATAATACAGAGAAAAGGGTCTCAACCTTCTTCATTCAGTTGAAGTTTGCATTTCAGACACAGAAGTGCGGCAGGGGTTACTTGTATAAAGTACAAGGTCAATAAGGTGATATTTGTATTGTGGGTGTGTTTCATTTCTAAGAAAAAAGTTGCTCTTGTGAGTAAAAATCACTGCTTCCCTGAAAAAATAAATCAGGTAAATAAAAAGTAACTGCCTTTTGAAGCATAAAGTATCAATGAGAAATGTGATAAGTTTTTGGAACTACTGAATTTGAGGCTTTGGTATTTTTTTTTAACCCTACCCCATTGTGAAAACATTTTTTGGACAGTAACTGCTCTGTCCAGGAGGACTTGCTGGTGAAGATCAGTTTGCATATTGGTTTTGGTGCAGATTCATACTCTTTTTGTAAATTTTAAATACAACACACCAATGCTATATTGAAGAAGAGCCAAATTGCTTTTCCATGGTCACTGAGGCCAATGTTATTTCTCAAACACGAAGTTGTAAGGTAATAGCAACAATCAACTTGCACTGATATTGTGCCCCTTCAAGTACCATGGAAACCCAAAGACATAGTATTTTATAAATCAGGACACTTCAACACAATTGACAATATTAACCCTTTAACAATGAACAAACTTCTTTCAAATGTTAATAGATTTCTTACTGGCAGTGTCCACTGAGGGCCCCTGATGGTCTTTCTAGTTCTAACACTACATGGATCCATACTTCCTGTCTCAAATTATTTACTAGTTAGTTACTGTGCAAAAACAGATTTCTATTTCTAAAACGACACCATGTGAAATTAGAATGTGAGTAGATTAACAACATAAGTGAAGCAAACTTTTGAAAGCATATTTAGTATTCTTTTCTTTAGTGACTAAGCTTTCTTCTGAGTAGTACCTCAACTTTCAGCCTTGTTCAGGAGACTGTGAAACAACTTTTTGTTCTAATTTGGGTCCTTCCGTATTCCACTTAAAAAATCTTCCCAGAAGCTCCAACTCTAAAGGACCCATACTTGCTTGCAGCTTACAGTCAAACACAAAGACAGTAATAAAATGACTCTAACTGAAAAGATGGAGAAACTTGCAAGTGAGCTTGAAGTCTCAAAGTGAATTTCCTTTTTAAAAAAATGAGTTACAGTACATAAAATTATCCCATTGATATCTTAGCTACTTTTCTTGTTGCTATGAAAAAAAAAATACCTGAGACCCAAAGTTAAAGGAGAAAACATTTATTGTAGCTCATAGTTTATAGAGCTGGGTAAAATGTAGTTTCTAGTTTTAGTTTTCTGAGGCATCTCTATACTCATTTCCATAAAATTTTTACTAGCTTACATTCTCACCAACAATATAGAAAGGTTCCTTGTCTCCAGCACCTTTGCTAGCTTTTCTGTTATTTGATATATTTATGATGACGATTATTCTGGGATTAGGTAAAATCATGTTTTGATTGCATTTTTCTAGTGGCCAGTGATGTTAACCATTTCTTTATATATTTCTTGGCCACTTGAACTTCTGTGAACTGTCTGCTCATTTCAAATTCCCTTTTCTGATTGGGTATTTTAATTCGATGGATTTCTTTTTTTGTATTTTTTTAGTTCTTTATATGTTCTAGCTACTAGTCCTTTGTCTGAGGAGTACTTGGAAATTTTTTTCCCATCTTGTAGAATAGAATACAAGTAGAGTTTCTATTATGGATTTTTAAAAAATGGGAACATACTAAGTGACAATGTTGGAATACAGCAAAAAATTTTTTTTGATTCTTGGTACTGTTTTCTGTGACACTGCTGTTCTGTTAAGAAAGTTCTGGGCCGGGGAGATGGCTCAGTAGGATAAGTGCTTGACTGGCAAACACAAGGATCTGAGTTC
>NDGM011244843.1:335-14222 GCA_002564305.1 Octomys mimax
TGGCTTTACTTTTTATACCTCATTTTTATACTTTTCTGCTGGATGATTAAGACAAAGATAAAGCAAGACCTGTATAACAAGAAATGTAGCTTTTACAGAGAGCAAATTGGTCAAGCAATGACCATGACTCATTCACGTGGCTGACACAGAGGATCTACAAACTGCAGTACAGGGTTTCAGGGTAAATACTTAGGGGATTTATCATGATCTTTCAACGGTAGCCCATCCTGGGTCTCACAGCCTCGGGGTCTGCTTTTATTTTTATTCTTCTTCTCTTTGCCTCTTTTGTTTGGCCCAGTTTTGCTCTGTAGAATCAGTTTCTCCCTTACCATTTCACCTTTCACTTTTCAAATAAACTTTTTGGTACCATTAAAAAATATTAGAACTGTCCAACTTTTATAAAAAATATTTTAATCTATGCACTTGAATAGCACAGAAAATTCCAAGTAGGATATTAAGAGAACCACACTCACACACATCGTGGTCAAACTTCCAAACAATAACCAGAGTCTTGAAAGCAAGGGCAAAGAGAAGTAACATGCTGTGGATTAAGAGCCCCTTAAGATTAACAGCTGATGGCTCCTCAGAAACTGGAGGCTAGAGGCTGAGGCTAATATACTCAAAGTGTTGAAAGGAAAAAACACTGTCCACCAAGAGTTCCATATCTGACAAAACTACCATCTTTAAAAAATGAACTCTTAGACATACTAAGATAAGAACAATTGAATACTAGCAGATCTCTAAAAACTATGGAGGTTGCTTCAGGCTAATTAATGTTAATGATTTGGATACTCATTTCACATTTTAAACTTAAAGAACATTTCTGTTACCTGGATTTTTTAAATTTTAGATTTGATGACACAATGTTTTTCAAAAACGTTTTACTTTGTTTCAATTATTCTAGCTGGACAACTAAGCCAATCAGCACATTTAGCTCTCCAACTACCATACAATGTACTTGGTTTAGGTCGAAGTGCAAATTTTCTTGACCATCTCTATGTTGGTATTCCTCGTCCACCTGGAGAGAAAGTAAGTAAAACTTAAGTTTGTCTACAATTAATCTGTTTTCATAATCACTGTGTAAATATTTGAACTCAATAATATGAGCCAAATTCCGTTTGAACTCCAATAATTTAAAAATTTATTCTTCCCTGTAAGGAATAAAAAAAATGATTGGTAGTGATCCAAATTTATGTGGAGCATGTCATCATTTGAAAACATTGTATGTTTTTTCCACTTCTTCCCTCATAAATCTCAAGGCTTTCTACCCTTCTTTCTCGCTTTTTCTTCTTAACATTTTTAACACCTAATACATGTATTTTACCACCATGTATTACCTAAATAATAAAATATACTGTTTCTTTGTTCATCTCCCCCTAACTTGAATTTTAACTATAAGCAGTGTCTGTACATAGCATTTTGATTAGTATGCACTATGTAAGTGTTCAATAAATATTTGTTTAATGGTGAATGCATTCATAAGAGACAAATGTCTTTTTCCTGAAGAGATCCAACACTTTTTCTAACAGATGTTATAGAACATCTGTTTTGGACTATATATGTTAATTTAGCTTAATCCATACCTCGGATTTCAAATGCTCAAGATAATTGGCATTTTTCCTTTTTTATTTAGAATAAATGTGTTTTTCTTCAATATAATAGATGTTAAATATTCTTAATTCTTTTTTCAGTCTGTACGAAAACAAGAATGGACTGCAATTATTCCAAATTCCCAGCTAATTGTCATTCCATATCCCCACAATGTCCCTCGAAGGTAATATCTTTGTTTAAATTTGGTAAAGTTACTATCAACTCTAAATCTTAGTTACATCTTTTGGAACTCATTCTTACTATGTCCCCATGAATGCCATAACTTAATATACTTACAGCAAATTTCAAAGGGATTAAAACATGCTTACACAAATGTCTCTGGCATTTTTAATAAAGTAAAAATTCAGTCTTGTTAGAAAAACAGCCAGTTAATTAATTAGAGATTTATACTGTTCTGCTTAAATGAATTACTCTTCAGTTTACTAGTTATGAATTCTAAAATTTCAGGAGAAAGAGAGTGTGTGTGTGTGCATGATGTCTGCACTTTTAACCCAGAGACTTGAACATGCTAGGCAAGCAATCTACAACTGAGCTATAACTCAGCACTAGATTGCTATATTTTTCAATAAGCACTGATCTTTTAAATAAATTTTTTGAGAATTAGTATATTTGGAGTCAAACAGATCGTAGGCTACAACAACTCAGCTTTACTGCTATAGGATTGAAAACTACCTTTTATTCTCCCAGTGGCCCAATTTTTGTATCTGTAGAACAGGAATATAATACCTTATAAGAGTAAGGATGGGGCAGGGGAGATAGCTCTATGGTCTAAAGTGCTTGCCTGGTAAGCGCAAGGAACCAGGTTTGATCCCCGGTACCACATGTTGTTCTGGCCCTGCCCCAGGCACACCTTACTGGCCACTGAAACCAGGCATTGTGGTGCAGGCCTGTAATCCCAGTACTAGAGAGGCTGAAATGAAGCAGGAGGATCATTATGAGTCCAAGCTGTGGTGAGATCCTGTATCAAATTCATAAATAAAAAAGATTTAAAAGGGGTGGGGGGGGTAAATATGAAGCACAGTTATCACAATGCCAAACATACACTGCGAATAGTAGGTGTTTTTATTCTTATCAGAATATGTGCCTTTCATGATTATAGCATTTAACTCTAGTCCTTCATTTATCTTTCAATTTTTTGTTCAGTGATTGACTAGTGTTTTTTTTTTTTTTCTTTTTTAAGCAGGTGATGAAAGTATTCGATAACATTCAAATTTAGTTAGGAAAAATATTATAGTCTGATGTCAACATAAGAAAATAAAAAGAATTATATGTTTTTCTATGAATTTGTAACCAGTGGGGTCTTGTTTATTATATTTCTTTTCAAAATATAAGTTTTATTGTTCTTGCCCTGCCTACGACTAGGGATGGAGCCAGGGCTTTTTGTGTCCCAAGAGATCACTATACTTCTCTCAGTCCTGTTCTTAGTTACATTCTTACGTGAATGTTTCTGGTGTTTTCTAGAACCAGCTCATGCCATGTCAGGAGCTGTGTGCATCCTTTCCTGTCTCTGTTCAGTGAAGTTACATTAAACTCAGTGTGATGGCACAATTTACTCCATGAAAATGGAGGATGTCATGAATCAGATCTTGTAATCCCACTCGAGAGCCATTTTGCCAGCGTACCACTCTATACTTTATTGTAGATTTATGGGCTTCACAACCAAATTTGCTTAAGAAAACAAACCTTACTACAGTTATGTTTAAAATAAGATGAAATCAACAGAAACAGTTATACTCCTGCTTGTTTTTGTTACTTTGTTTTGAGATGGGAGTTTCACTGTGGACGTAAGTGGTAAGGCCTCACAAGTACTTGGGATTACAGCCTCACACTGCCACACCTGGCCCTGATTCAGACTTGTTTTAAGTGAGCCTATGTCATAGATTTGTTTTCCATAGTAGTTTTCCATATGTGAAATTTATAACAAAAGTAAAAACACAAGATCACTAGGAGGATGTCAGGACTCATTTACTGCCATGCGCATAAAGCAGTGTCTTAAAATGGACAGCAAACCAAAAAAGCAAAATGCAAAACAGCATATAGAATATGTGACCATTGTGATTTTGAAAAATTGTATCTCTGCATGCATGTCATGTATGGATATTTCTGCAAGAATATGAAAGAAATTACTATGTACAACTGCCCCTGCACAGGGAAATGGGTATTGACTTTTTGTCCATTTTTTAAACAAAATACCTTTTATTTTAATTCTTTAAAAAATATTTAAAAAGTAGAAATATCCCCTCCCCCGAGAAAACTTCATGAAACAGTTGTTCTTTAAGGCTGAGTAAAGTACTCAAAGTAGTTAAATTATATTTGCTGTCTTAAAGTTAGTTTATTCTGAATTTTCAGAAAATCCTACCATAGCTTTCTTCTACAACCTCAGTATTTTCATGTTTCTCTTGCTCTTTCTCAACAAATGTTCTTTTCAAATTTATGTGCATAATAAAAACCAAATTGATTTTAGTTTGAGGTGTATTTTGAGACTTATTGACTAGAGACTAACTTGAAGGTCAATAAATTTTAATTATCTCAAAATAAATCAATACTGATTTGCTTTTCATCAGAATGGCTTTTCCTTTATTAAGCATTTAAAATGAAAATATATCTATTTTCTATTTCCAGAAAGAACAGAAATTTCCACATATATAACTACCTGTGATGTTGGTGATAAAGGCCTGCTTTTAGGCTTTTCAGGGTTTGCAAGTGCTCTGTAATATGTGCTATGTAGGAGGAAAAGCTAGTTCTGGTGGCCTTTAGTTTGTATCCTACCATTATCAGTGAAGAACTAAAAGTGATCTTGTAAGAGGTCTTAGTATAAAAGTCATTATAGTAATTTTAAACCTTCCAATATGACCCAGAATGGTAGATTTTTCTACACTCAGATACATGGTTGTTTCACTTGGTCATATATGTGCAGGCAAAGGTCAGAAAAAGATGATATAGAAGGCTTATTGAAATCACATAACTACATAACCTTGGAGTTCAAGATTTCAAATTCAGCAACTTGATCAAAGTATCAAAAAGATGTGTTTGTCAAAAGTAGCCTTAATAAGGTTATATAATAATAATTTCAGAAGATCAAACTTGGAGGAAAAAATATCAAAATGTCTCATCAGCACCAGTCATGATGGCACACACTCAATCCTAGCACTCTGGAAGCTGAGGCAGGAGGATCACTATAAGTTCGACGCCAGCCTTGGCCACAGAGCAAGATCCTATCTCCAAAAACAAAAGTCTCAAGAATTCTATCATGGGGGCTGGTAGTGTGGGATAGGGCACCATTTTACCCAGTGGTAAAGTGCTTGCTTGCCATGTTCAATGCCCTGGAGTCAAACCCCAGGACCACTTTAAAAAAGAAAAAGAAAAAATTGCATACTAAGAAAGAAATGGACTCTGAAGGATCATCAGT
Source organism: Octomys mimax (assembly GCA_002564305.1). Lineage (NCBI taxonomy): Eukaryota > Metazoa > Chordata > Mammalia > Rodentia > Octodontidae > Octomys > Octomys mimax. Next base: position 5,356 of record NDGM011244843.1, read on the forward strand.
ATTTTTGCCACTACTGGAATTTATTGAGTTATTTTATTCATGAGGAGGGGATAGACTAATGGTTCAGCAAATGTACTGTTTTGTTAATTAAGCTGTTTTCCTTTCTGGACTCAGTTGAAGCTTCTCATTAAGTTAAAATTTATAATTCTAATTTTTCTATTTTTATCAACAGCTGGAGTGCCAAACTGTATCTCACACCAAGTAACATTGTTCTCCTCACTGCTATTGCGCTCATTGGTGTCTGTGTTTTCATCTTGGCAATAATTGGAATTTTACATTGGCAGGAAAAGGTTTGTTCAGTGAAATACTAACTTTGGTTAATTTGTCATAATGTACTCCTCTTTAAAACAACATTAAGGGGCCGGTGCTGTTGCTTAGTGACCTAGCACTGGCACAGCACTGGCCTAAAATATGTGAGGCCATGAGTTTGATCCCCAGCACTACCACACACAAAAAAAGTATTAAATACAGAAGTAGAAGGTTCCAATAATGCCCCCCTCCCCATTAAAAGGGCTTCTTTGTATCATAGGAAAGAGGTATCGAAGGAAAGAGGGGTTTTGATGGGGGGGTCCTATCATAATTATTTTTCACCAAAATTACCTTCACTTTTAGCTACTTTTTTAACTTCATGGAAAAGTACATGTTAATTTTTAATAAATGTTAATAGATTTTATACTCAAAAGCAAACCACTCTTTTATACTACAAAACAGTAACAAAGTTACAGATTCTATTAACCTTAACATTGCAGTTTAAACCAGATATGGTAACCCACACTGTAATTCCCACTCAGGAGGCTGAGGTAGGAGGATCACAAGTTTAAATCTAACTTGGTCAATTTAGCAAGACCCTGTCTCAGAATAAAAATGTAAAAGGTCTGGGGATATAGCTCAGTGGTAGAACACTTGCTTAGCATGCTTGAAGTTCAGTCTCATGGGGAGAGGAGGAGAGAGAAAGAGAGGGAGAGAATGAATGAAAGTAAAAGATATGATCAAGGAAGGTTCTACATACTTTGTCCAGAACGATCAGAACATAGTTTTAAAAATATTACATAGCTATATATCACAGGAGAAAGGGAATCTCAGTATCTCAGGAGATCTGTGTATAGCATAAACAGTAACAGTGCAGTGGCTTAAAGTTTTAATTTATGAATATATAGTTGTCATGTATATATTATGTCTTGTGGTACTGTGCTAGTTCTCCAATTTTATATATATATATAATATATATAGTATATTATATATATTATATATATATATATGTATATGTTAGCAGCTCTTTTCTCCCACTCTCTCAATGCAAGCTTTCCACCGTGTCTGTCATACACAATCTTCTTTATATACTTTTCATACACTTTCCCTACAATTTCATCTAATATGGCTTAGCTATTGACTCAAAATATTCCCAGATACCTCCTACTTCCCTCCTGCAGATTGAATCCAGTAATTGCTGAGTTATATCTCCATTCCACACTTTCTTTTTTGTTTTGCTTTGTTTTGTCTTGTCTTGTTTTGTTTGTTTGGTTTCTTTTCATTATGTTTTGTCTGAGACAGGGCTTTGCTATATAGTTTAGGCTGGCCCTGAACTCGCTGTATATCCCATGCTGGCCTCAAACATACAGTGATCCTCCTGCCAGAGTCTCCCAAATGCTGAGATTACAGGTGTGCACCAGCACACTGGGCTCTTTCCTTCCTTTCTTTTTTTTCTTTATTTCTGGAGACTGAATCTTGCTGGGTTGTTCAGGCTGACGTTAAGCTTTCAGTCTTCCTCCCTCAGACTCTCAAAGAGCAGGTATTATAGGTATGAACTACCATGCCCAGCCCTTCTATCTGTCTATAGCTCTCCCCTCATTTCCAGCTGTCACCTAGATTACTTACAAGCGTCCCAAAATCATCACTCAAAAGCTTTGCCCCTCCTCTGGCCTATTGATTTTACTTTGGTAAGATTGTCTTCAGCTGACTCCACTTCCGTGTTCCTGTTCCCACTGCCACTCAGCCCCTTCATCTCACCTGATTGATGTCTCTCTCTCCCCTGTCCATTTGACTTATCCACATTGCTTTCAGATTATTCATCATTAAGTTTAGCCTAGTTATGTTACTCTACTGCTCAAAAACCTCTATCTACTGCCTAAAATATATAAATTCCTTAGCCAGACCTTCAAGATACACCTTTTCATCCTTATTTCTTACCACTCCCTCTCATATATTTCATTCTTCCAGTATTCCCACAACTGATCATGTACTCCCCCAGCTTGGAATAAATGCCCTTTCTTCCCATTTCTGTAAATACCACTTGTTCAAATTTTCCCTTTCCTCACTCAATCCGAGAAGTAATCTCTCTCTCAAAAGTAACATTTTTACTTTGTATTCTGAAGGATGGTGTATGTCATTCTTTTTCTTTCAAGGTTTTAAGTTCCTAAAGAATAAGCTATAAAATTGAAGGCTATTTTAACCCCTTAAAATATCACATACCTTACTGGGAGTAGAGGTTATAAACATCTGTTAAATTCTTACATTGACAAAAATTGCTATATTTTAGATTTATTAACAATAGTGATAAGAATAGATGGGAAAGCAATAGTTGAATCTTTTCATTATAGAAACTAATGTTTAAAAAAAAAAGAATAATTACTACGAAGAAAAAAAAAGAAACTAATGTTTATGCCTACTTTCAAATAAATGACAAGCTAAATAAGGAACATCTGTTGTTGGTTTTTAAGTTCAACTAGTACACTATTAATTATAAAATAAATTCTATAAACTATAAAAATATTTTATATTATTATTGCATTATAAAATCACACTTATCTGCTATTTCCTGAGGGCTTTTTAAAAACCGCTTGTATTTCAGAAATGAGTCTTCTTAACATTTTCTTATAGCTTCTAAACTGGTATAAACTTCTTTTTCAGAAAGCAGATGATAGAGAAAAACGACAAGAAGCCCATCGGTTTCATTTTGATGCTATGTGACTTGGCTATAATATTACCTAATGGAATGAATATTCACATGATTATCTGAAATAACCAAATTCTGACTTATCAAAGAAGATAGGAGATTTTGAATATTATTTATAAATAATGCATCATTTGGTAATTATTTGCGAAGTATTAAATATGATCTGAATGTCTCACAGGGTCTTTTTTTAAGCAATTTGTGTACAATAATTTGGGTTTATTATTCAGTAGCTGTTTGCATTTTTGTTCCTTTGTGGAATGTGTTGCATGTACTCTGGTGTCTCTGTATTTATAATCTTATTAGAGTAATGATGGTGGAAAAAGGCATGTGTAAATAAAACTATTTAAATGTGCAGGATTCTTTTGTTCCACTTGAATTGGTCTCACTTCTTATTCTAATAGTATAAATTATACTTCAGCAGAGGCATCACAGATAAAGTTATTAAACCTGCACCTACATTACAGCAGTTGGGGTGTTGCTGATAGCTAGTATAGCGATGGAGCACTCTGGCTTTAGAGTCCCAGCAAAACATACTTGTCGTAAGCTCCTGCTTCCATAGCTTGCAAAGTTATTGTTTGAATTTGGCTCTTGCTTAACCCTTCTGTGCTTCAGTTTTGTTCACACAATGGGGCCAATACTGTACCTAACTCACGTGAGTGATTGTAAGCATTACATGGGGTGATTTTTGTGAAGTGCTTTTTTGCTTGGTGCCTAGCACAGAGTAAGTGCTAGTCATATTAAGCATAGTCATAATAAGTGATAGTCATTTTTTTCAGATGATTTATTAGGCTTCTACAACTAATTACCGAATTATATAGAATTGGTAGAATTTTACTTTCAAGCATGAGAAAATAATTCTCTGAAAAACTGAAATTCTTGGTGATTCACAGCTTAGATGCACCTTACTTGCTCATGTGGACTAAAAATTATAGTACTTGCCAAGAATAAAAGTTCTCTAAAAACTTTCATTTGAAAACTAATTCTTATCATGTGATGATGAAGAGCATTTGATTTCTTGAAAAAAAAAGCTGCTATAGGCAGCATCTGGGGAAGACTTTCAATCACATTTGTGTTCTCAAGGGCTTAGAAAAGTCTATAATTTACATTCAAGCTTCAATGCAAATTTTATATTATACACTTCACACTGCCAAAATTTACTTCAAAAAGACTTAAGTATAAGATTGGAAAACAACCTTGCATATCAGGTCTAATAATTTTCTAATATGCACATAGACATGTAAGAGCTCTAAAATACAAAAATTTCTCTGAAAACAGTTTTTCTCATTATGTTTTTTTCTTTACAGTTCATTGACAGTGGCATGTGTTTAATTATTTACTTTGTATCTCAGCATGTTGATGTGTCTTCCTAATAAATATTCCTTACTGAAAGTAAGTGTTGTGAGTTTTTAAATGATTAGTTTAGAGCTGAAGAAGCACTAGAGGATGAATTATAAATCACTTGTCTGGACCCAGACACTGAGGGAAGCTGACTTATCCGTTACCTCTTTGTGAGTGAGCGCAACACAGGGTTCTGCTGACAGCACTCAGATTCCCTGAGCAGCCGCTGGCCCACAGCACTCTACCAGGCACTCCCCGTGCTTTCAAGACACAGGCTTAGTATTTATCAAGTGAGCAAGTCTGGTTGTTAAAAATGATTTCTTGTCAGAATCCACAAGTAATAGTGTAACACACAAATAAAATGATAATGACAGTTAAAGTACAGTCAGTGATATATTTCTTTATAAATACAAAATCAATATCATTTATTAAGGGGAAGCAGGTTAAAAAAAAAAGTGCTACAACATTGAGAATCCACAACAGAACTTAATATCACTTTAAATACTGCAGTGGAACAAAAGCAAAACTGTGAGGTAAGATAAAACTGGATTCAGCGCCCAACTGGCATATTTTGTAACCTTTTTTTGAACCTCTGTAATGATTACATTTCTCATGGAAAGTTGGCTCATGGGCCTAACACATCTTAATTCTTCTATTCATCCCCTACCTCTCCTGTGCCTCAATGCTCCTTCCAATTCTTAAATCTTTTTCCATTTACAAAAGCTCTATGTATTTCCATTTCTTCAATTTTTCCTCTTTCTCTTCCCTCCATCTCTTTTTTTCCCCTTGCCATTTAAGAAAGCTCTCCCTAATTCCTATTTTATTTTGCTCTTTTTTGGAGGTGGGGGTTATAGGAACTTGAAACCAGGACCTTGCACTTGCCAGGTAGGCTCTGTACCACTGAAGTGTATCCCTGGCCCATTGCTCTTTATTTATAGTTTGGGCTTAAAATAAACCATGTTCTATTTAAGCTTTTGTGTGTGATTTATTTCACTTAAACAGTAGGGCAGTCTCAAGGTACATCCATTTACCTACAGGTGCCTCAAGTTTATGGCAAAATAGTACTCCTTTGAGTATGAATGAAATACTCAAAGCAGGGATTACATTTTCTTGATGTATATGTCTGTTAATGGGCACATATGCCACTTCCAAGATTTAGCTATTATGAATTGTGCTGCCATAATATGCATATATTACTATGATATCTTTAACTCTAGGAAAGATACCCAGGAGACAGATAGTTGGGTCAAATGGGATTTCTGTTTTCAGTTTTTTCAGGAATTTGCATACTGATTCCTGTAGTGTTTGGACTAGTTTTCCCCACAGCTGCTGCATTTGATTTTTCCTTTTTTTAAAATTTCTCAACGGTAGTTGCTCTTTCTGGAATGATGGTATCTGTGTTGTTTTACTTTCTGCAATGGCCAGTAATGAGGATCATTTTTCACATAATTATTTGTACTTCTGAGGTGTGTCTCTTCAATTGCCCACTTTCATCAGGTCTTTCATTTGGGGAAGGTCTAATTCTTTTTAGTTTTTCATATATTATAGTTGTTAGTCCCCCACCCAAAGAATAGCTAAAAAATATTTTATTGCATTCAGTGGGTTGTCTCTTCACTCAGTTGTTTCTATGGCTGTACAACTTCTTAATTTGGTAAGTTTCTATTTGCTGATTCTCAGTACTATTTCTGGGCGATCCAGGTTCTCCCTTAACCTTTATTGCCTCTTCTTTTTTTTTTTATTTTATTTATTTATTTGGTACAGGGTCTTGCTACACAGCTTGGACTCGTAGTGATCCTCCTGTCTTGGCCTCTTCTATGCTGGTATTACAGACATGCACCACCCTGCCTGATTTCAGTGGCTGGCACAGTGTGCCCAGGGTTCCAGGGCCAGCATGGCATGTAGTACCAGGAATCAAACCTGGGTCCTTGTGCTTGCCAGGCAGGCACTTCAACCTCCAAGTTATCTCCCCAGCCCTTTTTTTGCCTCTTCTGATCAATTTTGGTTTAAAGACCACTTTGTCTGAAAATAGGATAGCTACTCCTGCTTGTTTTCAGGTTCCCATTGCATGGAAGATCACTTTGCATCATTTTCTAGGCTGGATTTCTTTTTGGGTTAAATGTGTTTCTTATATACAGCATACTGTTGGATTTTGTTTCTCCATCTATTCTGCCAATCTGTGTCTTTTCACTAATAGTTGTATCAGATAGGTATTCTCTAATTCCTGTCATTGTGTTATTTTCCTGATTAACTTCTTTACCCTTCTACTTAACTACTTTGGCATTGTCCCCTGTGGGCGACCACTACTCTGCTCTCTCCTGAAAAAATAGTCTTGGCCACAGCCCTATCCTTCTTGTCCTTTCCTTCACCCTATCTAATGAAATATACAGAACTGGCTGTATTGAAACAAATGTTCCTGGCAGTAAAGGTGCCAGCCTTAGTCAAAACTGTCTATGCAGTAATTGAAGGTGTTTGTGCTTGGTATGGGAACAAACTTCTCTATGTACTCTTCCTCTACCACTCCCTGCCTCTGATTGATAAAAAAAAAAAAAAAAAAAAAAATCCATGAGCTTTTGGAGACCAGGCCTTTTGTTCCAGAGATATTAGGTCATCCCAGAGCTCCTCAAATGCAGAATGTTCTTTGACTTTCTTTTGTATCCTTTTGCCATATTGCCAGATGGGTTGGCCTCAGACCCTCCACAGGGTTTCAGCAGTTTACTTTATTGTCTCTTTTTAGACTATCCTTGAAAATGTTTTTGAATGCTAAGTTTGGTGATCATGAATTTCTTTTGGTGATCTTTATCATGGAAATAATCATATTTCTCCATCAATTTTAAAAGATAACTTTGCTGATACATCAGTCTGTGTTGGAAGCTGTTTTCTTTTAGGGCTTGAAATACTTAATTCCAAGCTTTGCTTGCCTTGTAGACTATTTGAGAAGTCTACTGTGATTCCGATGGGTTTTTCCTCATAAGTGATTTGTTACTTTTCTCTAACAGCTTTTAAGACTGTTCTTATGTTGGATTTCTGGCATTTTGATTATGATGTGTCATGCAGTGATTGTTTTCTGATCAGAGCTATTTGAGTTTCTATATTCCTCACTTAACTATGTTAAGTGCCATTTTCATGTTTGGAAAGTTTCTTCTATAAACGGGTTTTTATGTCCTTTGTGCCACCTAATTCCATTGAGTCTTAAATTAGCCCTCTTTGTGTCATCTAATAGCAATTTGATCAACTTTTCATGTTCTGTCTTTAGGATACCTCTTATTGATTGATCATCTACTTCAACTCTGTCTTCTAAATACCTGTCTTTAAGCCTCCCACCATGGACTGCAGGCCCTGTGTCTTCTGGTTACTGCTTGAACATCTCAGAGGATCTATATGTAGCCCTCATCCTCTATCTCTAATGGCTCTCTCTCTCATCCAGTCACCTGATATAATAACACTTTAGGGGGCTGGGGAGATGACTCAGTAGAATAATCACTTCCTGGCAAGCACAAGGGTCTGAGTTCAATCCCTGGTTCCACAACAAAAAAAAAAAAAAAAAAAAACACTTTAGTCCAAATGGCATCTGATTGTAGTCGGGTGTTAGGCGCTACACTGATTTCTTGAGCTCTCATCCTGCCATGAGTTCACATCACTGTGGGCTTTTCTTGGAGCCAGTGTTGCTGCTGGCCCAACAGTTATTTCCCACTGAAACTGCCAGGTCTTCTGGATTTACCTTGTCCTCCATCAGGTTGATGGTTTGGTAGTCAGCTCTACAACCCTGTGCTGAGAGAATCCAAGGTGGAAAGCCAGGTAGGAGTTGGCAGATGTGAAACAGACAAAGCAGAGCAGGAAGGCATTCTCTTCACGCATGTTCAGTGAGTCAGGGGGCATCTTTGTGTGGTACTGGCATTTTATGACTTGGAATCGGTCACTTTACCTCTTTGAGCTCTGGCTTCTTTATTTGTAAAGTGAAAATGTTAAGCAATAACTACCTAATAAATTTAGAGTTAAAATGGCAACTTGTACATAAAAGGTACTTGTTGTGTGCTGGTTCCTTTCTTCCTATTTCCCAGCACAGGAACACCTTCCCTACCCCTGATTATACCTTGGTGATCCTCTTTAGGGAATGAAGAATACCTAAGATTTAACAGTTGTTGTGAATGTACTGTATATACACTGTTAAAGAAGTATTTGGACTAGCACTTTACATTTCCCCAACCTTCTAAATAGCTAGATATTTTCCAAAAAGAAGCTCAGTTAGGTTGTGTCTTACAGGCCATGACACATGCCAAGGGTCAATCTGGAATACCTAAGGGCAAACTCATTGTAAAGTGAACAAATCCAGCCCCTGTAATAACTTTGCAGCCTAGCTTTACTTTACCTTACTAGTTATTTTTTTAATTTTTATTAGTATATGTTTGTGATACATAATGAATATTAATCACGGAGTATTGGTACATGTGCATATTGAAACTTGGTCCTTTTTACTTTATTTTCCCTCTTTCCAATCTCTCCCTAAATTCCCTTCTATTCTCCAGTCTTTCACCTTGTTTCTATCATCTTTGGTCTGTGCTTTAAATTTATACTTTGG
>NDGM011244844.1:772-11693 GCA_002564305.1 Octomys mimax
TTCCTTCCTTCCTTCCTTCCTTCCTTCCTTCCTTCCTTCCTTTCTTCCTTCCTTCCTTCTTTCTTCAATTTTTGTTGCATATATTTGGAGTACACAATTATACTTAATATGGGGAATTAGTATGTGCATTGCCTTACTTTTTTTTTTTTTAACCCTTTTCCTTTCCCTCCCTTCTCTTTCTGCCAATTCTTAATCACTTTTAGACCATATATTTTGAACATGGCCTCTTCTTTTGGTAGAACCAATTGGTAAAAATCTGTTGTGGGTATTTTTTTATTATAATCCTTTTTTACAGACTTCATCCTACTGATTAAATCAAGAGTAGAAAAAAACAAGGATATCATGAGGAAATCAAAATGAATTGTCTAATCTTCCCTTTAAAAAATGAGTACTTTCTGCAGTGTGATTTCCATGAGGTCCTTTTCTTCTCCTGGAGATGACAACATGTAGTCATCAGTAGGTCAAGTACTCTTTTTTATATGCAGATATTTCTTCTTTATTAAAATCTTACATCAGAGATGTGTCACTCTCACTTAAAAGGTTATAGACAAGGATTTTGAGTTGTATCAGCTATTAACATCAATTCAAAGATAATTTGTCATGGAAACATGAACAGATTTTGTAGATGAGAAGGGGATATAGGGAAAGGAGGAGGAAGAGGAATGGGGGATGGAGAGGGAGTAAAAATGACCAAAATACAAATCACTGTGCATGTATCAAAGTCCAAGCTGATATGTGTCACCAATATACACTAATAAAAAAATAAAATTTGAAAAAGTGGCAAAGCTATTAGTTACCCTAAGCTTCAACTTTTTTGGCCAAGTCAAGACTTTTAGGACTGTCCATATAGCTCAGCAGTCTAAAGCACCTGCTTAGGCAGATGCAGGGGTTCTATCCCTGGTGTGCTGTGCCAACCGTGCCCCCAGGGTGTGATAAGAGGAGACCTAGATTGGGCGTGGTGGTGTGGACCTGTTATCCCAGAGCTTGCTTGGGAGGCTGAAGGGCAGGAAGATCACTATGAGTCCAATCTGTGTAGTGAGACCCTGTAGACTCTGTACTAAAATATGGGGAAAAAAACTTAATGAGGGATGCCTTCATTTATTCTTGCATTTTTCCAGCATTATGGTTCTATTCCTGTTTCCTGATGTACTCACCCACCCACAATTAACTACTTTGTTAATTGTCTAGTGGAAGGTTTTAAACATTTCATGAGTATCATCACAAAATAATTGCATGTGAACATCCTGTGTACCTATTTTCTTATTAATAAAGCTACATTAAAATGCTGTTGAACTTCTTTAGAACTTTTTCTGTGTGGGTGCCTGAATAATGTTATTCATACACTAAACACATAAATTAAATATAAGCATTGCTAAAATTATAGACACAATGACTAATGCCTAGAGGAAAATATGTAAAATAACATAAATTTAAAAGTTAGACATAACTTCTAAGAGTGAAGCTAAAAAGTATTTGACCTTTTAATTTCTACTTTATGATTCTTGAAGACTGGAAATTTTAGAATTTATTATTTGTTTGCTGCAAGAACCATGTAATCAAATGAGACTGTACTGTTTAATTAATCAGGCTTTTCAAGTTTATTAATTGTAAAAACATACGTTATAATAACATTTTACATTAGAACATGGTCTATTAAAATAGCACATTTTAGGTAACTTCTTTAATAATGCTAGTAAGCAGTAATTTTGCATTTAAATACATTCAAATTTCTTTATATTCTTTGATTTTAGAGCCACCTCAATTCTGCAATGCAGGTAGAAAAAATTCTATTTTAAGTTTAAAAAATTGAGATTTCAGATGATTGAAATATTGGTGTCTAAAAGGATATCAAAGAATGTCAGTTTTTATATTAGTAAACAGTGCTACACTAAAACTAACAATTAAATGGTCACATTTTATTTTTATTGGATGTGTCCCCCTCTTCTTTCCCCCTCCTCTCCTCCTCCTTTACTTCCTTCCCTCATGTCTGCATACATATAAACAAGGGGTATGATAGGAATTTAAACTATAAATAAAAGTTATAAAATAAATAAAAACAAAAATATTATAAATACACACATGCAAATGTTTGGCTTAAAAATTTAGCAATCTAGACAAATTCTCTGCTACTCCCTTACAGCCATGGCTTTAGAGGAAGTAGCCTATGACCATTTGGTAGAGAAGAAAAATGACTGACTCTTCACAGTATGGCAGTTTCAGTGTAATACAAATCTATTTCTTAATTTTTTAATTTTAATTTTTATATAAAACAAAAATGTATTATGTTCATAACTTTTGTACAATTAACAACACAGAGAGCAGTACAGATTGTCTGTTGTGCATGTCACATATACACACATCAAAAAGTCTCATTAAATTCAAAAAACAAAATGAAGAATCTAGAACAGTGGTCTGAAACCTACTCATAGGATTTTAGGATTTAACAAATAACAAGAAGTATGAAATTTAAGACCACAGAAGTATGGGAAAAAAAGAATGATAAATACAAAAGCACATATTTTCACATTAAAAGCAGTAAAAGTTAAATAAACAAAGTTGAAGCCTAAACTTTAATACAAAAAATAAAGAAAAAAATTCAAAATCAAGAAACATTTGAAAAAAAAGAAACAGATTGGAGGTCAAATTCAAATGATGTATCAATTAAATACCTATTTTAAAGAAATATGTAGAACATAACAAAAGAATCTACATTCAATTCCCTTTCATTAAATGATAACTGAAGGGAAATTCTTCTATGAAGATGCACTTTCAATCACCTTTCTGAAGAGTAGCTGATATAGAAAGAATACAATTAGAAATGCCATAACAAAGAGATTTGTTGGGGCGAACAGTAGACCTCCCGGCATGAACACAGAATGCAAAGCTACTGTGTCCCATTGGTTTATATCAGGGCCAGGTGACAGGATTGCCCATTCTGTTGATATTGGGCTCCTTTTTCACTCGGTTGCCTACTGTGTGATTGAAAAACTCATGGGCTAAGTGATTATGTATCAGAGATGGAGACCATACAAGGGCAGATGAGTACAACACTCCCACCACCTAGTCACCTTCTGAACACATGAGACTTTGGGGGAACACAATGAATCTAAACTTTAAGCCCCTCCCTCTGATCATTTTTAGTATTCACAGCAATAGTACAAATTCCATGTGTACATATTTACCTTTCTGCCCAGTGCTTCTCATAGCTAATTTACAGAATACTTTATACAATACCATTGTATCCCCCATGATATTGGTGCTTATCAAAGTACACATTTGATGGAGAAGCAAAAGAGACAGTGAATTCATGCTTGCAAAACTTACTGGTCTTATCACATGGCCTATTATGTAGGAAGTCAATTAAGGAATAAGCAAAGAAATAATAACTTACAGATTTGAACACTATCTTTTTAATAGCAACTAACCTGCAGAAAAACTATCAAGATCTTTTATTACTTCTGTAACTAGAGCCAAAAGGTTCAGGAACTATGTGCACAAGTGATTTCTCTCATCACTATATCTAATAATCAACTTACAAATATTTGTTTCCTATTCTTATTCAGTGGATTTGGAGTTCCTAATGACAAAGAAGAATTTCATCCACTTGAGAACTCTGTTGTTCTTATCAACTGGAAGGAAAGGCTACCTAATAATTTTTTTTGTTTTTTAATGTATTTTAAAAACAATTTTATTGAGAAACAAATAGCAATGAGGCAGTTTCAAAACCAATTAGTAGGACAGTTTCAATGATTAATACATTGCATATTTTACCTAATAATTTTGATCTCCTTATGATACTCAGTTAACTGTTGGAGTGTGACTGAAAGCTAAATGACTGACTTCCATTGTTAGGGAAAATTTTTGATGGTACACAAGGGTTAAAGAGGCAATGAAGTGTGTATTGCAACAGTATATGGTGGCTTTATGTACATTATTTCAAATAATTCTCATGATATCAATAAGGAAGGCATTCATAACTCTACAAATGAAAGAAATAAGGCCCTAAATGTTTAATGGGAACTTTTATGTTTCTTTCCATGAAGCCTTTATCTNTTTTTTTTTTTTTTTGCGGAACCAGGGATTGAACTCACGTCCTTGCACTTGTCAGGGAAGCGCTTATTCCACTAAGCCATCTCCCCGGCCCCTATGTTTCTTTCCAAAAGTCTTTCCACCAATACATGCCCAGTACTAGCTCTAATGAGGCTCGGTTGCCACACATTATTCTGCTAACATTTGCAGAGCACGTACAAGCCATGCACCATTCCCATTATTTTATATATATTTACTAATTTAATCTGTCATAAAGTCTTATGAAGTGCTATAGAGATTAACATCTTACTAGAGCTAGGGAAGAAAGATTATGCATAAAAATTTCTTTTGGGTTAACCTTTGTGCCTCTATAGATGAGTGCCAAAACTTACAAGCCTAGTAAACAACACTCCTGTAGCTAACCCCAAGAATTTGGCTGTCTTTGACTTGAGGCATAACATAACCCCAATAAACATATGAAATAAAGCCAGTTAATTCTGGAGAATACTGGGGAGGAGATGGGCCAAGGGTCTGTTCTTCAACCAAGGAATATGCTAGATAATCCTGTGTACTGGTGGTTCCTGGAGTTTGCATGGAATCTGTTTTCCCTTATTGCAAAGAACATAGCAACAGCTATGGGTCTCACTTCCCTCCAGCTTATAAGCACATTACACAGAATAGGGTACTGCCTCCAGTTCTCCCAGGAAGACTTCACCTTCTAAGCTTATTTCTCAAAATGTTAATGTAATGGGTTTTACCTCATTCTTTGACAGCTAAACACCATGATGTTTGGAAAGTTTGACTCTTGCCTGAATCCCAAATGCCTCTATTCCTGGTATAGAGACAACATTATTTTTCCTCTAGCAATATGTGACAGTACAATCAAATGAGGTAGAGGGTACAAAACAAGAAGGAAGTAAGAAACAGATATAGAAACCTGCTAGAGTTGATAGTGCTGTGGTTTGAAACACTCTTCAAAATTCATGTAAAAATGTAATTGCAATTGTAACAATATTAAGAGGTGGGAATGTTAAGAAGAGATTGAATCAAAAAGACTCTGCCTTAATGAACACTATGTGGGACTAAGTTATGGTGAGAGTGGTTCTGTTATAAGTTTGGTGGCTGTTTGCCACACCTACCCTATGTTGTTGTGAGTTATTGTCTGTTTGCCTTTCCTTTGTGTTAAGATTCAATATGAAAGCTCTTAGCAGAAGCAGCCCTTTAATTTGAGACTTCTCAGATTCTAGAACCACAGGTGAATAACTTACTTTTTATAAATTATGTAGCCTGCTACTCTGCAATAGCAGGAGAAAATAGAATAAGACAAATAATAATCTTATTTTCAAATGACATAATTGTCTACATGAAGGGTACAGGGTTACTGAGTTAAGGATCATCAGAATTAATTAGAGAGGTCTCTATGGTGGTGTATTAAAAAATTAAAGTGGAAATGCCAGTAGTTTTCTACCTATAATAATGAGAAATACAATGCAAAAGAATCTCATTCACATAGCAAGACTAATTTGTTAAAAAACAGATTTAATGGGAACAGCAAAATAGCTCAGCAGACTAAATACCTACTTAGGCAAGTTCAGGGGCCAGGGTTCAACTCGGGCACCACATATGGCACCAGCCCTGCCACTGGGTGCACTGAGCTGGTCACCAAGTCAAGCCATGGTGGTGCACATTTGTAATTCCATTGCTCTTAAGGCTGAAAACAGGAGGATCACTGTGAGTCTAAGCTGCACAGTGAGACCTTGCACCAAATACATTTCAAAAAAAGGCTTTATGAAATTATGTAGAATATATATAAAAGAAAATGAAAGAAATGAAGCAGAATGAACAAAAAACCTGTTATACACAGATGTATATACTAATCACTTAGTTTATAACTGCTGAACTAGTAATAGGAGAGCAAAGGTTGAGATTTAATAGTAGGTAAGAGCTATCTTATTTGTGGATTAGAAGACGTGTTACTACAACAATGAGCAATTTTATTTTTTGTACTCTGAAGCTTGAAATTGGGGCAGGTTTGAATCTAGATGAATCAACTGACTGCTTAAGTTTTTATTTCCTCATCCTTAAATTTAAGTTATACTATGAGCTTGTCAAAAGGACTAAATAATACATTGTCTTGGAAAGTTCTTCTTACAATGTGACAGGTTTTGCACTTGTACTTTGGTAATAAAAGTTAGCCCTGTCAGTAGTGTCATGCCTCAAGAAAAGGACATATAAGCAGGGACAATGCTGATCATTTTTATTAGATAGGGTTGAGGCATGTCATACATAAAGTCCTAGTTTTTATAGCCTGACACTCCCCAGAAGAACATGGATATATTTGATGTTGTCTTCTATTTGAAGACTGTCTTGAATGTATTTGTGGCTTCAACAGCAACAATTGCAGAGAACTGTCCAGCATAGTTATGGGCAAAATATTTTAGAAGGAAATTGTGACTCCACAGCATCACATGATTTAGTAGTAACCTTAGAAATATAATTTTATAGAATTTAAGGATTACACAATGTAGAGAGAGAAAGGAAAGAAGTTAGGAAATATGGTAGGGACAAAACCATACATTTATATAAACAAGATATTTAAGGAAATGGTCCTTAGAATTTCCATAAGGTTTTTGAATGTAGCAGTTAATGAGTAGAATTTGCATGCTGACCAACTCTACATACTGATATCTGTGAATTAAGCAAATACATTGCAGACAGCAATGTGTAACACTAAAACTATGTTTAAAATACTTGTCATTATGGTCTTCTAAATGCTTATTGCTTCTAATATCATCAATTATTGCTACATTCACTTTGAAACAAATGTATGTTTTAAAAAGTAATAAATGCAAATGAGGAACAAAAACCAAAATGTAGCAGGATTGTACTGCTACAATGTTGAATATGGTTTGATTTCTAAATATATGTGTAAAAATGTGTAATTGTTTTTTTAACATTATATAGGAATTTAAAATTCAGAACATCCATGGTTGTTAGGGAATAACAGTTTCGTTTTATGTGTAAGGTATGTGATATTCAGACAGATAGTGATGTTAAGCTTAACTGCCTCAGTTATAGGATAATAATATCAGTAAGCTTTTCTTCTGAATGTTTAACATCTAATGTTTGCAGACCAAAAATTAGATAGATAGATGGGCTAAATGGATAGCCAATATTTTGGCCCTAGCCCTTCTGGGTATGTGAGGACTCAGGACATAAGAGAACCTCTGGTGTGACATCCTGTAACTAAGGAGTATTCCAAGTTTTTTGATCAAGGAGATTATGGGGCCACAAAGGAAAGTGATCAAAGATACACGATGTGCCTAAGGAGAGTCACTTAGAGAGAAAAAATTCTCTGCGGATTTCACAGAGAGCAAAGTGGTCAAGAAATGCCATGACTTATTCAGAGGGCTGACACTGACAAAAGATCTACAAGATGCTGTACATGGTTCTAGGGTAAATCCAGACATGATTTGACTGACCTTATTAGATAACAAAAGCTAAATTTTTAGTTATATAGGTCTTGCTTTAACTTGTTCTTAACCATCCAGCAGAAAAGTGTAACCATGAGGTATAAAAAACAAGGCTATATTAATATGCTGAGCTGTAAAAGGCTCAAGTCACAACTTTGAACAATTTCCAGTTGTGCTGATAACTCACTACTATTATGAACTATATTGGGTTATTTTGCTGAATTCAAGGACCTATAATCTTTGGACTGGCATCAAGAATGAAAAGGTCCTTTAAAGACTTCTCCAAATATAGCTCCTCTAAGAGCAACGGAACACTCATCTCTTACAAAACAAAACAAAAAAGGGGACATATATATAGAGGACTGTTTTGTAGTGGGAAAAAATGTATATACAAGATAATTAGGATAGATATACAGCTACTTTCTCTTAGTTCAATGGCAAGAAAGGTTTGTATTAATATTGTTTAGATAAGATATTGTCTACATATTGTCCTCTGAATACTATGAAGACAATAATATGCAATGTATTAATTATCATAACTGTTCTACTAACCTGTTTTAAAACTGTTTCATTGCTATTTTATTTTTTTCTCACTAAATGAATAAAAATGTAAAAAAGAAGTATAATTTTATAAAGAGGGGTGGTCAAATAGCTTAGTAGATTGAAGTAGATTGAAGTGTCTGAAAGTGCAGGGGCTGGGGTTCAATCCCTGGGCCTGCCCTGCCAGTCCTGCCTCCAGGGCACACTGAGACAGCAATTCGGACTGGGCATGGTGGTGTAGGCCTGTAATCCCAGCTCTTGGGAGGCTGAAAACAGGTGGATCACTATAAGTCTGATCTAGTAGTGAGACTCTGAACACCCTGTAAACCCTTCCCTAAAAATAAAAAAGAAAAAATTATAAAAGATATTTAAAACCTGAGATATGATGTAAAAAAAGAAGAAGAATTTGATATTTCTGTGCAGTGAATCTGATAAGAATTTATAGGGCATCTAAACTATGCTAACCTCACTCCCACCTCCTGTCCTAATTCCATGCTCAAATTTGAGATTACTGTAGTAAGCACTTCCCTAGATTCTGTTTTGGAAAGGCAGAAATCTCTGGGGGGAAAAATGGAGCAAAACAAACCAGGAGTGTTCCAAATTAGTCTTCATGCTTGGAGCTAACAATGTAAATTACCTCTGTAAGACCACCTAAAGGGACCTTTCTTTGGAAAATCTACTTTTAACTCATAGCCTGAAAGGGCCAAAGAGCCTGTGAAAAGACTTTTCTTTCTTGCCAAAAGATGAAATGCATATGCCCTGGGGAGGGCTTTCTTTCCTATTTCTCTAGGGCTACCCTCCTAAGGATTAAGGTAGGTCCTGAATTTTAAGGTGGATCCCAGGAAAGGACTGCTTAGCTTCAGCTTCTGACAGGTTGAGATCCCAGTTTTTCTCACCTTCCCTGACAGTTCTCTCCATTTTAAAGAATTGAGGGTACTGAAACCTCTTAGGCAAGGCACCTTTTAAGCATAGTATACCCATTCACAGACCTCTGCCTGCATCTTTCCGTATGTTCTTCATCAGCACATGGACCATTGCTTTTGATAGCTTTTCTCTAGCTCCTGTGCTTTTCCATTTCTGCCTATCTTCCCACCTTTTTTCTCCTTAAAAGAAACAAAAGAAAAAAAAAGAGAAGAAAATAAAAGAAGCTGTGAAGGAAAAAAATGTAGGGCACCATCTCTTGTCTAGACTATTAAAATCAACTCCCAGATGGGTTTTCTTTCTCTTGTCTTGCCTAGTCTTCTGAAAACTGCCAAAGGCATATTTCCAAAACAACTGACTGAATTTCTTGCAAGTCTATGAGCTCTTCAAAGGAAGCAATCATCTTTGTGTCTGGCTCTAGGAACCATGCCTGGCATGTAGTAGATGCTGAACAAATGTTTGCTTAATTGGTATAGAACTAAAGACCTGCTGCTCATGAACACAACTTCATCCTAAGCCTGAGTGGAGAAATGCATGTGAGCTACCCTGCAGGTTCTCCTAATTTCCCACAGGCTCCATGGTTTACTAGTACATAAAACACTATACTTTTAAAGTGTTTTCCTGGCAAGGATTTAAATTATCTAATAAGGCTTAAGAAAAAGCAGAAAAAAAAGTAAGTTGGAAATAGCTAAATTCTGCATAATAGCTTGCAATTCACCTATATGAGATGCTCTATTAAGCAATCCATTTGCTAAAGAGGTGCCTTAAAGTTTGTTCTTTGAAATTACTGATTTAAACGTTTTAAGACCAACAAAAAATCAATTTCATATTGCTCAATATAATGTTTTCTGAAAGCCTGCTCTCCAAGCAATATCATTGGGAATGGTCATACCACTCTTGCATTCATAGACTTCTATCAGGCTTTGTGACAAAGAAATATCAGTTGTTATTTAAATATATCAGAAAGTGAGTAGTGGAAGAGGACTGCAGCGCAGTCTTCTGCTTTGCTAGTGTAAGGCCTCTTCTCCTAGGAAATGTAGATGGACTACATTTCTCAGTTTTCTTGTAGTGAGGCATGGACATATGGCCTACCTCTAGCTAATGATCTGTAAAAAGGTGTAATCTGTGCCAATTTCACATTTGGTCCATAAATCCTTCAAGTGTACCCCTTGTCTTGATTACTTTTCTTTCATTGCTGGAACAAATACTGGATACCCAGAATTAAGGAAGGAATGGTTTATTTAGCTCACAGTTAGTGGAGGTTTCTGTTATGAGTTCTCAACATAGAAACCAGACCAGAGTCCAAATTAAAAATTAAGTATGAGCCTTTATTACAAGGCCCAGGACTGCTTGACTGTATTCATGCAAGAGAGGACAAAATGGTGGCAGACCTTAGAAGTACAGAGGTTTTAAAGCTAAAATCCACATCATGTTTGGCAAATAACCTTGTCATTTTTTTACAGCCTGGAACAAGCTGACCTTAACTTTGACTTGTTGTGCAAGCACACTTTTTTACCTATTGTTGGCTTTTCTAAGGTACATTGTGCCTCCTTGTGGTTTCACAAAGAAGTAAGATTACAGAGAGGTAAGCACAGTAAATTGTTTACACATAACTTGACTTTGTAACTCATCACAGTTTCAGTCCATACTCAGATGAGTCCAAGGCAGAGTGGCAAGGGCAAAGGGCAGCCAATCATGGTGGTGGAAAACAGCAAAACAGCAAGAGCAAATGGGAGCAGTAGCAGCAATGGTTACAATGCATGTCTTTCTCCCTTATGTTGCATTCAGGCTCTTCACTCCAGACCAGGTGTAGCACTCACACCCGTAATCCTAGCAACACTCACACCTATAATTCCAGCAGCACTCATACTCATAATTCCAGTAGATCATGAATCACAAACTCTAGAAGTCTACCCAATGACTGCATGAGGCTTTGCGGGGACAAATACACACAAGCC
>NDGM011244875.1:0-10080 GCA_002564305.1 Octomys mimax
TATATATATATATAACAATCTGGACATATAGTACTATAAATATTTATATATTAGTATACTAGGCACCCTTCTGCATATAAGGCTGTGAGTAGCTGGTGAGAAGAGGTCAGGTTATTAAGTCAGATTATCTTGCTATACTATTCATAAAATATCTGACACCCACAGTTTGGCTCATGTCAGTGGGTTTAGTCCATGGTCAGGTGGCTCCAAAGCAGAAACTTTATGGCAGAAGGCCATGGCAGAGGACGACTCTCAACATGTGACAGGTAACAATCAGAGTTAGGGAAAGAGGCAGGATGAGATGTGTCCTCCAAAGGCACACCCCAGGGCCCAGTGACCCACTTTCTCCAACCTGATCCTGTCACATAACAGCACACTCAACTATAAACTTTTTCTGAGACAAGGTCTCACCATTATGTCATCCAATCTGTCCTCAAACTTGCATTAATCTTCCTGTCTCTGTTTCCAAATTGCCGGGATTATAGGCAGGCACCAGCATGCCTTATTCAGCTAGAGACTGATCAATGGATTAATCCACTGATGAATAGAGAGCCTCATATTCCAATTACCTTCACAAAGCCTTAGCTGAGAACTTATAAGAACTTGAGGGGACATTTTAGATCCAAACAACAATACTTAGGTTTCAAAAGTGCCTCAACTCTATCTTATTACTTCAATTTTGGGAAAGCTATGTAAGCTCTCATTCCCAATAGCCTCATTCATAAAGTGAGAATAATACCTTTCTGGATTATAGTAAGGATTGAATGAGAAAATATGCTTTAAAATATGTCAAAAACAACAGTAATCAATAAATAAACCGAGTCTTCAGCCAGGTACGATGGCGCATACTTAAAAGCCCAGAACATGCTGAGACAGGAAGATCCTGAGTTTTAGGCCAGCATGGGCTACATAGTCAAACCTAGTCTCAAAAAAATTAACTGAATTCTCCTTGATATTCTTGAGAATATGAATGTACACAAACTTCCTTGATGCTCTTTCTTTCTTTCTTTCTTTCTTTTTTTCTTTCGTCAGTAATGGGGATCAAACTCGAGACCTTGCACTTGCCAGGCAGGCATATATGCTGCTGACCTATCTCCTCAGCCCAGATATAAACTTACTCAAAATGCTTCATACTTTAAGAGGTTTAATGAATAAGATGTTGGTTCCTCATTCAATTGATACATTTAATACCATAACATAGGACTTCATAACATATTGCTACTTTAGTACTATTGTCCTTCTATGACCAGCTCAGTGGTACCATAGCCTCCTTCCATGTCCACCATATCTATGATTATTAGTACTATTTCTATAAATATCTGAGTTAGTGGAATTGTTGTACTGTGCCAGACAATATGTGGAGCGTGGGGTTATATTAACTCAAGTCTAATTTCTATAAGCATCATATGTGATAATGTTGTAATTCTTTATTGTGTAGGATTGAAAATGGTTGTGCTCTAAAATTTCCCTCAAAAGCTCATGTGTTCAGAAGTTGGGCTTTTAGAAGGTGGTTGGATTATGCAGTGCTATAATCATCAGTGAATTAATGCACTGAAGTGTTTAAAGCTGAATAAGCTGCTAAGAGCTGGAATCAGGTTGGAAGAGGCAGTTCACTGGGGGCATGACCTGGTGGTACGTGGTGTCTCTGTCTAGCTTTCTCTTCCCTCTTTCTGCTTCTTGATGCCAGGGCATAAGAAACTTTCCTTTGCTAGACTTGATCATCATGCCATGTGCACCACAGGACAGGTTAACTGTGGAATGAACCCTGTGAAAATAGTAACTCGTAATAAGCCTCTCCTCCTTTAACCTGTGGCTGTTGGGTATTTTGCCCCAGATGAGAAAGTGACTGAGATAGAAACACTCTCTAGGTTCAGCAATTAATTAGATTTCAATTCTGTAGCAAGAGATAAAATTAAGGATCAAATCCTACCAGCCTGAAAATTCCTCCCATCAGCTGTGTATAGTACGCAACCTCAGTGAGCTTTTCTAATGCATACCATAGTTCTGATCACATTCTTAAGGCAGCCGTAGGAACCATAGTGTGGTTACTCTAATCATCCCAATGCTGGATTCAGCTGGGCCATCTGGCTACCTACTTGATTGTATCTCGGATACCCCCATCACAATGTCCCTTTCAAAGAGTAACTGAGGCCCAGGCACAATATTGTTTAACAAATTATCACTGATACCATGAAAAGAGAAAGCAGAGGCAGTTCTACCAGTAAGGCAAAGATTTAAAAATAATAACTTATATTAAAAAGCTTTCCTATGAGTTACTAATGGAAGTCAAGAAACTGTTATTTCCTTATTTGAACAGGTCTCTGTTAAGGATTGATTGAACTCACACATTTGCCAATTTGCTGAAAATAACCTAACGTATCATTAAATGAATTTCCACAGAGTCCAATTTCAATCTGCCCTATCTCTTTGTTTATAGCCACTATTTTCCAGGATACTGCAGGGAACACTCTTTTTCTCCAATAGATCTAAAACAAATAGGAAGATATTTTGCTGAATTTATAGTTATCATTTTCCCTGGCTTGCTTAAATGGTCTTAGCTTGGTTGTCTATTGTTTTTGAGGTTAGTTTGTGTAAGATATTGTCGTTTGGTTGTGTGACTTAGAAATCAATTTTTTTTCAGTGTAACCCTGTAAACTTTTTGGGTGATGTCTCTGCAATGGAATCATTTTATGGTAAAATAGTTACTATACAATAAGGTCTTTCTGTAATTTTAGCGATAAAATTGCATTTGGCAAGGTCCAAGACCAAGTTATTCCAAATTCTAGATTCAACTTTAATGAGATATTATACTGGGGATGAGTATGTTACAAAATAAATTAACTCAAGTGACCCAGAAAGTATTACTTAATGCAACTAAAAATAAAAAGCACTTGACTGCAGTTGCATTGTTTGCACTTGGAAACACCAATCGGCTTCCTTTCAGCTATTCCTGTGATTGTCACAGGGTAATATAATATCTTCTGCCTACTTTTAATCAAATTTTGATTTTGAAGAATAATAGTCTTAATGTAGTTTCTTTTCCAGGGAGAAATTAAGCCAGTGGCTTTCTCAGGGTACTTCAGTTTGCACAGTCTTTAAAATGAGAAACTACTAGTCAGTGGTTGTCTGAGTATGTGGTTCTTGCTTAGCCCAAAGCCTGGGCATAGCTCAACTCAAAGAGCTCTTGATACTGATGGGTGAATGGATGAATGGATGAATACACCTATTAGACAGATGAATGTATCTTTATAGGAGAGACCCTAAGTAAGAGCACAGAGAATAATATATATATATATATATATATATATATATATATAGTAATTATGAGTATATAGAGACAAAATAATT
The DNA here is from genome assembly GCA_002564305.1 of Octomys mimax. Taxonomy (NCBI): domain Eukaryota; kingdom Metazoa; phylum Chordata; class Mammalia; order Rodentia; family Octodontidae; genus Octomys; species Octomys mimax. The sequence goes on from NDGM011244875.1 coordinate 3,349, forward strand.
TATTTTCTTTTAGTTTTCCAGGGAATCAGCAGAGCAGAAATTCTATTTATCTCTAATATTTAAAAAAATCATAATCAATCATCTATTTTATACAATAAATAATTCTATATTTCACATTGTAGAACATGTAGTCCTTCTTGGGTCCCTTCTATTTGTTTACAGTCTGTCTCAGAGCTATATCTTTCCCCTATAGGTTATAAATATTTTGTTCATGTCTGAACTCTGTGTTTCACTTTGCTCTTCATCTTTCTTATGACTGAAATAAGAGGATCTAATATTCCTAAGGCTCTACTGAATTCATATGATGGAGCATAGCTTTGTGCCTTGAAGTTTTTGTGTCTTCCAAATGTTGTATCTTAATTTAAAATCTTGCTAATTATGCCAGAGGCTGGGTGAGCGGATCACTTGAGCCCACGAGTTAAAGAATGGCCTGTGCGACAGAGAGACTATCTCAAAAGAAAACAGAATATAGCAACCCAAATGAACAACATCACATGTTCTACTATGCGAAATGCAGAACTATTTCTTCTACAAAATAGATGCTTGATTATGATTTTTTAAAATATTACAGATAAATAGAATTTCTGCTCCATTGATTCTCTGGAAAACTGAAAGAAACTAAATTATTTTGTCTCTGTGTACTCATAATTCCTATACATATTATTCTCTGTGCTCTTACTTAATTTAGTTATCAAACTTTTATAAAACATTTATTATATACATATGCAGAAACAAAGACAAGACAATGTGCTTATGCCCAAGAGTTTTATTTTATTTATTTATTTATTTATTTATTTATTTATTTATTTTTGGCAGAACTGGGGATTGAACTCAGGCCCTTGTGCTTGCCAGGGAAGCGCTTATTCCACTGAGCTGTCTCCCCAGCCCCTCAAGAGTTTTATTTACTGATGACACAACAAATTTTAAGGTCAGAGCCATTTATCTGTATCTGTATCTCTGTAATTGTACCTATATCTGTGTTTTACAGATTGCAGAAAAATATCTTCTATATTTTTATTTAGCTATTGAAAGATGACTAATAACTTCTTCTATGCTATAATTTGACAAATTCCAGATCAGATATTTAAATGATAGACAATATTGCTATAAATTGCTTCATTTAAATATCTTGCAATTAAATGGACTTTATTTCCTCCACATTTTATTTTATAGTAGTTCTCTCCTAAATCTTCATAAGAATTTTATTATTTGGCTGCGGAAATATTTGCATAGTTATTATCATATAATCTGGCATAATAGTTTTCATGATTTTCTCTGTGCAGCTAATCTAAATGGAGTGGTTATCCAAAGTGAATTGGATCAGACTATAAGGGTGAGTGTTTTGGTAAGTAGAGACAGCATGACATTATTTGCTCAAATAGTCTCCCAACATATTTATTATCAGAGAACTTATAGCTTAATGTCTCTGAATATGCTCATAAAAATCTGATAAAATATATCTGCATTTTTCTCTATAATTTTGAATGTTAGAATTATTAAGTGAGCATAGGATTTTAGTTGAAACAGACAGAAGCTCCAAATGTTGAAAATAATGCTCCTTTTAATTAGTAAATAATGTATTTTGAGTATTTGAGGAACCAAACTAGGAAAAGTATTCCTAAGTACAAAAGTAAAATGAATGGAAAAAGTGAAGCACTGGTAGTCAAAGAAGGTGAACCTGAATTGATTCTTTGTTATTTAAGTCACTCTGTGGCTCTGACGGAGAAATTTCTCTGAGTTTCAGTTTTATTTCATTGTATGTAAAGTGAAGAAAAAGATGTCAATGTCCATTTTTTGGGTGGTTATACCCTAGTTAGGTAGGGGATATAGAAAGTAATGTTATAGCTATTTGGAGGGGGTAATTTTTTTCAGCTATTCAAACTGCATAAAACTTTAATTTCTAGCACCTTATTTTGTGTCCAGTAAATGACTACAATCTGCACAAATGATGGCTGTCATTATGTTTACTGACTAAACACAAAACTTCCAGTTTTGTAACTTAAAATATTTCCTATTAATTCCTAGACTACTCAGCTTCTAATTGTTCTATTCTATGTTTCCCAGATAGAATTTATATTGTGGATATAATAATTCTATCACCACCAGTTGCACACATGGTTTATTTTGGTTATGTATACCTGATCAAGGGTGTGCAAGAAAATGATTTCAATATCTAGGAAGATGAGTGAAAGTCCAATACTTCTGCAATCAAAACATTTCTTGATATAGTGAGTATTTTACTTTAAACCCCAGTGTACCTTATCTCCAATGTTTTCTCTTATGTTTGAATTTTCCCTACTAAGCCTATGCTCACCGGGAGAGAAAATGCCATTTTCTGTCTCTGAATATTTTTGAAATAATGTTTATGACTTTGATACTTTTAGAGATAAAAATTACCAAAAATTTGTGTTGAGTACAATTGTCTATCAGATCATGTGTCTGAAACTTGGATGAAATAGCTTCTTTAGATTCAGAACCAGCCAAGACGAGTGAGAAATATGAGAAATAGACTGTTAGCAGAAAAATCAGCCAGGGCAATCACAGGAATGTTTGCAAATGGGAAAGAATGCAGACTTTCTGCAAATGATTAGGAAACCTTCCATTGCCTGCTGATACTCATCAGGCTCCAGTAGTCTTGGGAATTTCTGTAATGTGCAGTAGAATATTTTGTACTTTATCATGCACTAGGCATTACTACTACTGGTGCAAGGCCTTCAAAAATACATTTACATTTATGTCACTTAAGATTTAATAGTAAGATACGTTTAACCAAGGCATTTTGTGTGTACATTTGATGTCCTTGCTAATGTTTCCTTTTTATCCTTTGGTTTACTGGAAACATCAAGAATCCTTACATATGGGAGACATCTGCTATAGGACTTCTCATCATTTTCTCAGTAAAATAAAAGGCATTCTAGCAATTATCTTAGGTAGCTGCATAGCACCTAATACTGAGTGGTGCTGGGGTCTCACCACACATGTGTCCTCCTGGCTCTGTGACTTGCTAACTAGGTTTCAGGTATTTCTACTTTCTAGGGATACAGCAATATGGTGAGTATTATGGTGTTGTAGGTATACCTTATCCAATTTTACCTATGCAAAATAAGTCACTGGCATAGGGAAACCAGCATGGAATATTCAGCTACTGGAATGGAATTGAAAAGGGGCTGATACAGAAGTCTGAAATGGTGCTGGCTGTTGGTAGGATTGCTTCAGTGAGATCTCAATGAAACCTCCAAGTGTAAGCCTGGAGCTGCTGTCTGACTTTAAATATGAGAAAGATTGTAGCTCTTATTGGACAAAAACAAGGACAAATGGAAATACTTTGTCTTTCTCTCAACCAACAGAGATCTCCAAAGTAAAATGGCTGCTCATTCACTTTGTTTCCACTAATTTATAGTTAATATTTCTGGTAAATACCTTTTACCTAGAGCTATATGTGGGAAAGAGGTCAAGTGAGACCTACGATAGATGATTTGACACAGTACCACACCAACATTCTGTATGACCTTAGGTGAACCACCTCAACCCTCTAAGCTTTTTCCTTTTTTATCTGAAAAGGAGGACACAATAATGGTAACTACACTATAGCATTGTACAAATGATTAACTAAAGTCTTTCAGGGAAAATACTTTTTCACAGAGGCTTGTGCATGCTAAGAGCTAAAAATTTAGCTATTCTCTTTTTTCACATCTATATTCTCTTGTTGGTGGCTGCATATACTTTCCTATGACTACTTCACCCATCTATGTTTATCATTGCTCTTGAGGCATTTGTAAGGTTGTGTCAACCTTAATTAAGCAAACCTTCATGGAGAGGATCCTTTGCTTTCTAAGCCTGTTCTTGAGAGGACTGGCCCATGTGTCTAGAGGGGGGTTATTCACATCAGAATAATAACTGTCTATTGTTCAATACAATGGGTCCTGGTGGTTGAAAAATTCTCATTAACATGAATGTCTATGTATCTAGAAATAATGGTCTTCTAATCTCTGTGCATCTGTGCACGGAGCAAAACAGTGAATGAATGGTGTGAGCTGTTCCATGTATAACAAAATCACAACTACCCCACACCAGAAGACTGCTTTCTGCTTTTCTGGGTGATATTCACACTGCTAATAATCTGCCTTTTATGGGAGACTGTTGGCTTTCTGCTCTTGTCGTTACTCATGATCTTGATGATATAGCTAGAATAGGAAGACCCACTCTCCAGGGATGAATTTAACTTTAATTTATTTCAGATGACCTTGTTCCTATAGGTAGACTGTACCATCACTGCAAGTGGTTCCTCCAATGAAATAAAAACCAAAGCTATTATCAGCTCTCCTGTAGGTCAGAGCACTAGGTGACTCTCTATTGCTTAAGCTTACTAATGATATGGTTTCTGTGGCTGTTGCGTTCAAACTGAGCTGCCTAAGAAAGTTATAACAGTAAAGATCTGAAGAAGTACTACAATTACATTGGTCAAAATTGATTTCACACTGTAGACAGTGGGAAGCTGAACTTTAGTGACCTAGGAACAGCAGTGGAATAAAAGTATGGAGCAGTCAGGGGCTACTGTATTCTGTCTTTTGAATTATGAGGAATGGTCTTGTGGGTAGGAAAACCAGGATCTAGGGCATCCTGGAAGTGGTTCTTCGGTATAATAATCCTATTCTTAGTTTTCCTACTTTATACTATAGCTAGAGGAGAGGGGATATCTTTTTGTCTGTCTTAACTTCCCACACTTCCCATTTCCATCACTATTCTTACCTTTACAGCCTTAGTACATAGAATTCAAGTTTACTTTGTATTTATTCAGTTCTTAGTATGGACCACACTATTTTCCAGGGTAGTTTCACATTGTTTTACACATAGTGTCTAATTCTTTACATGTTCTGTATAAATGATAAACCATAATGTAAAATATAGCTCTATAGAGCAATTGAATAATAATATACATACTCTAAGGCCTGACACTATATACATCAAATATTGTCTAATCTACTGTAAAGTTTATAATTCTATGATGTAATCATAGTGTAACAGGCTTCAATGTAGGCACTAGTACTCTACATGTTAATTATTGTACTTTACAGGTTTGAAAAGTCTATGGCTTTATAGCTCGCATCTGTGTTCTATTGTTAGTGGCTGCATATACCCTCTAATGATTACTTCACCAATCTCTGTGGATTACATTTTATAGTACTATATCAGCTGTAGCTATGTACTCCCTGTATATTGGAGTAATAAAAAGTATGTACTGGACACCTTTAAAAACTAATCATAATCAATTAACTGATAATCCTTAAACACTAATATATTTGTCCATAAACACCTTGCCCACCCAAACCCTCAAAATAGTATTAGATTATTCAGAGAACTTCACTATTTCATGGACAATTTAAAACCCAGAAATCTGGCACCCAAAATTGTTACTGAAATTATTATTATTACTTGGCATGACTACTTCATAAATAAAATATTTGAAATCTGAATAGGCACCAGTAGAAGATAAAACTATAATGACAGCAATACAAAATACTATCCAACGGAGTTGATAATTCTTTATTTGCCACTACCATGAATAGTCTATTCTTTCACCAGATATGAGTTTAGTTAACCAGCTTAAAGTAACATCTGCACTTACTAAGAATCAGCCCTGCATTGTTCAGTCTGAAACTTCGGTGCTCATTTATTTGATTGCATGTATAGGACTAATAAAGACGTTAAAGTGAAAGTAGATGTGTTTATCTTATACCCAGCATGTGAATAAAAAATTAAAAAAGGTTCTATCAATCAGCTGAATGTTTCTGGAAGCAGCTGTACACACAATGCCAAGTAACTGAACATTTGGACACATCTGTCTAATTGACAAAATCTTCTTTTCAACATTTTGATGTTTGATAACACATTGACTCAATGAACACTGAAACTATTTCTAAGATTTGGGGCTTAGAAAATCAGATTTTACTTTCTTTAATATATTTATAAGAAAATAAAAGATTTACAATCTGAAATACTAAAATTGAAGATTTCCCCCCTACTCCAAAGATCTCATAATTTAGAGAGTGAAAACTGTAGTAGGAGAATTTTATTACTTTATTTTATTTTAATTTTTTATGTATTTGGTACAGGATCTCACTATGTAGCTTGGACTCATACAGTCTCCCTGTTCTCATTCTCCCCAGTGCTGGGATTACAAGTGTGAGCCACCACATCTGGTCTTGGTGGCCGGCTTAGCACGCCCAGCCATGGGACTAGTGCAGCATGTGGTGCCAGGGATCAAACCTCAGTCCCTGCACTTCCCTAAGCAGGCACTTAGCCTGTTGAGCTATCTTGCCAGCCCTGGAAATTTTATTAATTTAAAGGGGGTGAATGGATATATGGTGAATGCATTGCCATTGACAATAAAACAGAACTGTTATTCCTTCCTCAACTCTTCCTCCTTCATTTCTGCTCAGAATCCAGCTGTACATTTAGGTAAGTCTCCAACCTTCCACACCCATCTTTAATTTCTTCCACTTCTTTGCATTTTGTTTCCAGTCAGTGGCCTAGCGCTTACTTTTAGAGATTTCTTTTATTGTCTATCATTTTTCTCTACTATGAACTTCAATTTCATAACATAAAATTCCTTGCCTTCAAAGATAGTGCTCAACTTTTTTTTTTTTAGTTTGCAATCATCTTTTTTTATTTTTGCATATTTACTTATTTATTTTGACATCAGTTATTTTAAAGAAAAAATATAAAAACAAT
>NDGM011244897.1:3298-15149 GCA_002564305.1 Octomys mimax
GAGAGGAGAGGAGAGGAGAGGAGAGGAGAGAAGAGAAGAGAAGAGAAGAGAAGAGAAGAGAAAGCATAGACATTGATTCTTTAAACCTTACTAAAACAGGATATTATATTGAAACCCAGTATTTGTTTAATAATCTTTATTATTTTTTCTTTTAGTTTTGTTTGTTTGTTTGTTTCATCTTTTTAAGTCAGGGTCCTGCTATACAGTTCATCCTGGTCTTGAGCTCACTTTGTAACCCAGGCTGGTGTCTAACTCACAACTCTCCTCCTACGGCAGTCTCCCCAGTGTTGGAATTACAGGCATGAACCACCATATCTGGTCTGTCTTTATTGTTTTTTATACAATATTATGCAATTATCCAAGCCATGGGGTTCTATTTTTGCATAGAAACTGAAGTATTGTCCCAATCAACATAACACACTATTTCATCATTTTAATAAATACAATTTAGAGTTCTTCAGAATATAACTTTACAAGTAGAAAAGCAAGCACATATATATTTTAACTATTTATTGCAAGTTCTTTTGCTTTTATTGTGCATCTCAACACTACAAAGTGATTGATTTCTTGCATCCATTTTATTGACTTTATACTTTGTGAAAATCAATAAAAACAAAAAGAAGAAATGAATCTAATTCTTTCTCACTACACTTTTTACTCCAGGATGGTTAATATATTATTCAAATATGCTAACTCCAGGGTCTCTGTGATGTTTTCAGATTCAATTCTATTGAAAAACGAAATGCCTTCTCCAAATCGCAACCTCTTTCCTCTTCTACAGTAACAAGTTCTGTGCCACCGGAGACTGCGATGTGCTGTGTACATGCCAGAATTTTAAGCCACTTATTTATAGCTGGGTGCTGCAGAGAAATTCCAACTTCTAATCTCTCGATCAGTAAAATGAGTACTCATATTTGAATTGTGCCTTGCTTTCTCACTTAGTAACAGGCTAGACAGAAAAGCAAAATGGACTGGAAAAACACCAATGATTGCCTGGAATAGATTTCGTTGCCCTTCAGGATACAGAGACCCCAGCAGTGTGGAATCTGAAACCCAGAGTAATGGACATCTCACTTGGTGAGCCTGCTATTGTGGCTAAGCTGTGCAGCAACAGATAGTGGAGAATAAGAGCTAAAAATAATGCATGGCATTGTGCTGGTATCTATGCAGCAGTTCTGCTGTTTAAAACTTCTGCTACTTTGTGTGTGGAAACCAATTAGGTGTAGGAAGCTTTTTGGATGATACACAGGATCGGGCTAGCCCCGTTTCTTTTCAAGAGGCATGACAAGAAGAAAGGAGTGAAAAGACACCTGGAATTTTTATGTGTGGGTGACAGGTAGCCCAGAGGCTAGGAAAAAAGACCCAATTTCTACCAATTATCCTTGTTGAAATGTAATGGCATAAGTGTGCTGTTAACACATTTATTTCAGTAGCTTTTGAATCTAAGAGCATGTTTTAAGGAAAATGAGCCAAGCCAACTGTATTATATAAAACAATCATTAAAGTTCCTTCACTTAAAAAACATAAGAATAATGTATGGAAAAATATGTACGTATATTTTCAAATACTTGGCATATAATTTTAAAATAATTAGGCATTCTGCAGACATCTTAAACATAATCAAAGGATTGATAATGTGGGAATAAAAATCAGTACTAAGTTCCATTTTTGCATACTGTGTCAGTGGAAGGTATTGACATTTCAAGCACAATTATTATTATTATATGATACACCTTTAAATACAACGATTGCTTTAATTTCAGAACAACTCATTGACAATAGCAGAAGAATTTAGTCACTCCCTCCAAATAGTCAACCCACCTACCTTTTATAAAATTATTTTGACTCAAAGGCTTGCCTCTATATCTCTGAGTTTTGGATTTGAGGAAGTCAGAAAAATCTTAGCACAGTATAAAGAACATATGAGTACCTCGTTTTTGAAAAGTTATTGGTTCACTGAACTAAGATATTATCTTGCATTGCGAGTATAGAGATTTTCAGAAAAGAAAATCAGCTTGGAGAAGAAAATGAGCTTTAAGAAGAAAATCATCTTTGAGAATATTCCATTTGGTACTGTGCACTAATGTTACGTTTCATAATTTTCAAGTGAACTTATCTTAAATACTTTTTTTATTTTTAGAGAAGGGTCTACAGGGCGTTCAGGGTCTCACTACTAGATCTGACTCATATTGATCCACCTGTTTACAGCCTCCCAAGAGCTGGGATTATAGGTATATACCACCACACCCAGTCTCAATTTCAGTCTCAGCACACCCTGGGGTTGGGGCTGCAGGCCCAGGGATCAAACTCTGGAACTCTGAGCCTGCTTGCAGGCTCTTTAACCTACTGAGCTATTTATCCGGCCCTCAATACAAGGATTTAAAAATTTGAAAAATGCTGATTAATGTGCAGTGTTCAATTCTCTGTGTTCCAATTAAAGGAAAATCATTAAAGGACAAAAGGAAAAGAAGATGGCTAAAGAGGAAGAAAAAACATCGTGGTGTCTTAACAGCAGGACGTAATGAAAAATCAAGGGATGAGGATTTGAGTTATTCTGGAGCCATAACTTAGCTGAAAGTCAAACTTTCTCCTTTCTTTGAGCACCATCAACCATATGCAAATGAGTTTGGACCAAGATCCTCCGTGGATCCAGTCAGAAATATAATTATTCAATCATAACTTATATTTATTTTGATTTTTTCTTTGTAAAAGAGCTAACTTAAAGTTCCTTTATTTTATAACCAGCTAATAATTATTTCAAGTTCTTGAAGTAACTTTTAGAACCTAAAAATTTGATTTTATCTATTATTTTGTGCTTTCCAATTTCTGGTCATGTGAAATTTATATTCTGAGCTGAAATGAAAGATGAACTTTCTTTAATATTACAGGGCAGTATACAGCATAAATCAATGTGTAATTAAAAACAAAATATAGTCAATTAAAGTTTTTTAAACCACCCATCAGAATGATATAAATGTTATTTTCTTATAAAATCAAACGTTCTGGAGTCTTGGAACATTTGAGATTTGTTAAATTTAGGGAACTTGGCCATTTCAGTTTTCTGATTGTTTTTGGCTGTATTTTTTGCTTTATCCATAATATTTTATGGCTAACGTCATGAGACTTTTACTACTCGGTCAAATGAATATAATTTGAGAATCCTATTTGTCTCAATTTATTTATTAACAGTGCTACAGATTTCCTAATATAAATTTAATTTAATTTTAAAAATCTGTATACTTCATTGGGTCAATTTGTAGAGTACGCCTCGCCTCATGATGCTGTTTCCCTCAGCACTGTCTCAGAAGCCCCAAATGTCCACCTTTTACAGATGGAGCAAGCCCTGACTCTCACTGGATCTTGTGTGGTTCTTTTAGGGGCAGCCATTTTCTGTGAGGTGATTTTCTATTGCTTTGTCAATATTTTCTGACTGTTATACATCTCTCTCCATAGATCTATGTACTCATGTAAGAGGCATAATTGCTACGTATTATATTCTTATGTGACATACAGAGTCAACTAAAGTTTGAAGAAAAACAAATCCTCTAAAATCTAAAGACAGACTCATGAACATAGTATCACAAAGCGTATTTTTATCTTCCCACAGCACTGACTAGTTTCTTAGTAGCAAGTCTGTCAGTCTGCTGTTCCAAATAGTTTCTGCCTTTGGCAAAACAGATTCAAGAACCAGAGCTTGAGTTGTGCTTTCTTTCGGTGTTGGGCATGGGCCCAAAAATCTAAATGTAATAAAAGGAGAATATATAACTCATCATCTAAAATCAAGGAAAGTGTTACATTGCAGATGGCAGAGGCTTAAGGACTTATTAAATTGGTATGCAAATAAAAATTTTAAAAAGTAGATGGATAGCTTTGGTGGTCACAGCCCTGCCAAGCTGGCACTGTCTACCGAGAGTTCTATCAATGTTGTGGCAAGTGGTGAATATGAAAATAAAAGGAAACCAGGGACAAGGGAATAGTGTGCAGTATGGATTTTTTGCTGAATTTAAAAGTGGACACTTTACAGCTATATACTTAATAAGAAGAAGAAGATAAGCTGACGCTTCTTGAATAAATTTGTAAAAAGTGATACTGATTATAGTATTCTTGTTCTTCAATATTTTCATAATATGTTTGAGATATTTTACTATATAATTAATTAAAAATAGGTATGGTCAGAAATAAAGAAAACTTGGGTGTTTTAATAGCTCTAATTATAATTAGAAAAGTTTAGCCAAGGTAAAAAATATGTAGTTTTCTCTTGCCCATCAGACAACAAATGCTACAAAGCATGCAGCCAAACCAAATTCCAAATGAAGCTTCCAGGAACTCTTATGTGAGATCGAATTACAATACTAATAGTGTACATTTGGCCTGTAAGCCAGTCAGAGTACTCATGTGAGATGATATTGGTGGGATTCTGGAAGCTGAGTACAAATCAGGAGACTGAGAAACACCTGGGGCAAGGTGCATTAGCAGGATTTGAGGGGCGCTCCTATGGTTTCCTAGCTCTAGGAAGAAAGAGGATTCTCATGTGAAGGTTAGAGGAAGATCTCAGGGCACCATTTGCCAGAGGGCGGACAGTCCTTGGGAGTCGGCCCAACAAACACGCACTCAGAAAACCGACTGACTGTGAGACAGAGAATAATTTCCTCCACTCCTAATTTTCTGGTCTCTGTCACCCTCATGTTTGCAGAGATAGATACAGTCAATAGAAGCTGGTCCTTCAAGAAAAATAAAGTGAGACTACAACAGTTAAGAAAATGAATAGGATACAAGGGACAAAACAAAAGTAGACTACTAGAGACAACTTTGTGAATATCACAATTCAATGATGTGTGTATGTGTGTGTGTGTGTGTGAGAGAGAGAGAGAGAGAGAGAGAGAGAGCAATGGAGAAAGTACTTCTCAATAATCAAATGTTAAGTGACATAGTTTCAAAACGTTTTATAAAAATATGACCGAAATGAAAATAAAATCATAACTCTATTTAATTTATGAGATGCAGGAAAACCACAGCCTTGAGAGAAATTTATAGAATTAAATGCCTACATTAAAAAGAAGTGAAACTTAAATAGATAACCTAAATTTATGAAAATTAGAATAAGATGAATTCATCCCTGAAGAAAATAATAAAAAGCCCAAAATTAAATGAAGTTGAATTGGGAAAAATAGAAAGCACTAATCAGATTTAAACTCCTGTTTATAAAGCCTAATAAAATTGATAAATCTCTGGGAAGAAAGTCTAAGTGGAAATACATGACATAAAAGAACAATATCAAAAGTACTTGATAGATAAAATGAAATGGCAAAAGGCGGGTTATATACGTACCAGCTCACCATGATGAATATAGTCAGTATGGACGACAGGGTGTACTAATCAAACTAGAGCACCAAAGCTCACAGTGAAATGAATATTAGAATCAAAATTTTAAAGCTCCAGTTCAAAATACCACCCCAACATAAATCCTAGTGAAAGGATAGAGATTTTATCAATCTAATGGAATCAAGACATTAAACTTCCATTATTAATTAATAAATACCTCATGGTTATTGTCTTAAAACCACAGACATACACACACACACACACACACACATACATGCACAGAGAAATTGTTGTGTAGGTTGCAAGTCCAGATGGATCTCACAGAAATTACTCTTAAACTACTTAAATTTCTTGTTTTTCTTTCTTTCTTTTCTTTTCTTTTTTTTTTTGGTGGAACTGGAGATTGAACTCAGGCCCTTGTGCTTGCCAGGGAAGTGCTTATTGTACCAAGCCATCTCCGTGGTCCCTCTAAAATTTTTAGAACTGTTCAGATTAAGTGCAACAGGACTACCTAAATTAAAAGTAAACTAGGCCGGGGAGATGGCTCAGTGGAATAAGCGCTTCCCTGGCAAGCTCACGGGCCTGAGTTCAATCCCTAGTTCTGAAAAAAAAAAAAAAAAAAGTAAACTGATAACTACAAGATGTTAAGATTCAAGTCTAGGAAGCTGGATACTGCAGTTAGTTCATGCTGACTTATTAATAGTAACTGTAACACAGTTTAGTAAGACAATTTAAAAATTATTTGTAAGTGATGATATTTTCTCTTTTAGTACATTTTTACATGTTTTGCTCTATTTTATTCTGGCCCACTGCAAACAATTACTTGAAGTAAAATTACAATTAAGCACCGAGTTGATTCTATTGTACTGCCTTGAGTTCCAATCTCATTTGTTGTGGTCAGGAGGAGGACCTGAAGGTTATTTGCTTCACTCAAGGAGGGCCCATGTGTCACAACTGCCCATCCACACACATCACACACCCATACTAGCTCCGCACAGCAAACATTTTACTACCAAGCCACAGTCCATGAACAAAATAATTTGACCGGCCTTGCGTAGACATTTCAAACATCACTACAAGAAAAGTACATGCTTTTCTCAACTGTGGGGCTTGTTGATGAAATCAGGAGTGGGCACAACATTGAGAACAGCAGCTACAAATTTATTGAGGCAAATGGAAGGGCAACTCTTCTCCTAAATTGAATAGCACACTTAATTCTTGAGGCTTGTAGGCTCAACAGGAGAAGCTAGAGTAAATGTCCATCTTGAGTTAACACTTTCAAAGTGGTTGTATATGTTTTCTCTGCCAATACTGACCTACTGGAAATGTCATTAGCCCCAGGGAAAACACAGATTAGGTGGTTTTTAGAAACTATATTGCTGTCACGCTCATATTTCTGGATACCACACAGCTTTTCCATTACTTCTCATGTGTTCTGCGTGCCCCTGCCATGAGCGTAACCTCGTCTACACTGGCTTCCTGCTCTGCGATGCATTTCCATTCACTTACTTCCATGCTTTTCTAGGGCACATTAAGCCAAGCATTAAAACTGTTTTGCTTGGAATTCCTTTTTATTAGCTGCTTAGGGAAAATAATCATAATGATGTAACTGCTAAGAGGATTCATTTAAACAGAGATGTACACAAAATAAATGCTCAATTTTAGACATATTCAATATATAATGCGTGTCAAAAAGGAGATTTCATTTTAAGATGGATTCCCTTATGTAATTTTCCTGAATTCTTTGGAACAAGTATTCATTTCTTGTGTGGATTTCTTTCTTGAGAGAGTATATCTAACTGCTTGATTCCCAAACTTGAGTGTTGCTGAGATGTTTTAAGTATAACCGCTATGTAGGACAGAAAATGTTTTGCAATATCCTTTTTTTTTTCTTTTTTGAGTAGACAGAAACACCAGCTATCCAGCCCACCATGCATTTAGGTTTGGGGCTATGAATCTAAATTGTAACCAGTTGGACAAGGATGAAAGAAAATGTGCTCCAGTCTCTGCAAATAACACTTTAGCTACTCTAGTTCTGGAATTTCAAAGTGGAAAGCTCTGCATACAAAATATCAGACCCAAAAAATGGCCAGTGAGCCATTGTCTGGGGCGAGCAACCTGTCCACATTCCTCTGACTTAAATGAGAAATGCACTTAAGTTTTGATAAAACAAATGGATTATAATGTTGGTTTGTCCCAACATCGGGACCTTCACCCAACTCAGGAAAGCCTAGCAGCTTCCATTAAACAAGCCTTTTTCCCTAGTCTTTAAAACATGGATGGTCTTCTCATCACTGAGGAAATTTTGTATGCAAGTCCCTTTTCCTAAATGCTCGAGTACTGTGCTGTTTCTCCTATATGGTCTTCCTACTATAGGATTCAAATACATATTTAAATTTATCTGAATGGATTTGTCTTGTCTTTTTCATTAGATGTTGCAGATGTAAATTGGAGCAAGAGCATGTGACTTCCTCACTAAAGCAGTTTCAAAAATTTAGTAATTACATGGTACTATAAGTTGCATATACACATGTTCACTGAGTGAGTAAATAGATATATTTAAAAACACTTAATCAATTCTATAAGTTAGTGCTTAGTATGTTAACACTTTCATTTTGCTTAACCAGAAAATGCAGCCATGAAAAGCAAACATGAGGGAGGAGAACATACGTATAGAGGTTTGAGAATTTCTTTCAACACACACACACACACACACACACACACACAAACACACACGCATGCACACGCACACACACGAAGAAAAATTGCTACAACTCATCCCAGACAGCAACCCCAAATCCAGGTAAAATAGTGGCCTGAATTAACTCTACATTACGTAGAGAAAGAAAGCTCTTTAGTTTTTTGTTCCCAAAGGACTCTTAGCAAAGACACAACAGAAAAGCAGCGCAGCACTCAGCGGAACCGCTCTGAACCGTAGAGCTACTGCCTTACAGCAAAGCGTCTGATGAAGACAAGGCCCAGTACAGTGAGATCTCCAGCTCGTGCCATGAGCAAGTGCACAGGAATATTCCACTGGCCTGGAGGAATTCGGCGGATGCTTGCAATGTGGTTACTGCTGTGGAGGGGAAGCTAGACCAGCTCTTTTGCTACTATCACCAATTCAGAATCTAAGTAAGCATGACAGCACGCATTGGTCCTCAAAGCTCTTAAGAGGATTTGAGCTTAGGGCTGAAGAGAAAACCCAAATATTCTTCTAGAAGCTACAGTTCCACAAGAAAGTAAAAAAAAAAAAAGACTTATTTGTAACAGATTATGTTTTTGCTGAAAGGCAGAAAATTCTGTATTCATAAGAACTAATATTATTGGAAGGTTTTCAACAAACTTGATTATAATTAATACTTTAGAGGTTGCCTAGCAATCAAGATTTGTTGACTGGAAAGACTAAGTGCTAAAATGCTAGCACTTGCCCAGAGTGTATCAGAGTTGTTGAGGAAAACGTCAGCATAATTAGTAGCAAGGAAAGAGTCACTGTTGAAGTAAGTGGGAGAAGGGACAGGGCCTTTTTTAAAAAAAATTTTTTTTGGTACAGGGTCTCACTACGCAGCTTAGACTCATAGCGAACCTCCTGTCTCAGCACCCCCCCCCCAGCTCTGGGATTACAGACATGCGCCACCACACCTGGTCTTGGTGGCCAGCACAGCAAGCCTGGGGGTGGGGCCAGGCCCATTGTGGCCTGTGGTGCCAGGTATCAAACCCCAGTCCCCGTGCTTGCCTAAGCAGGTGCTTAGTCTGTGGAGCTATCTCACCAGCCTTCCTTCTTGCCACTTTCTAAAATAATTCCACAAGTTTTCTTCATGAGTGTATTTAGTTGTGCGGTCCCAGCTGCCTCAATGTCCTGAATCAGTTCAACACATTTACCTTCTGTACTCATTTTTACTATGGGAAAGAGCTAGAATTTCTACAGTGTCAGTGAAATCTAGTGAATAAAATGGATAAGGACACACCATAATGTTTTTATTTAACAGCTATAGCCATTTAGTCAACTATGTAATTAAAACTAAGGTGAGTATTTAAATTTCAAAATTCAGTGCAGTAAACAAATATTCCCATCAATTTCCCCCAAAATAGTCCTCTCATTTTGAGCACACATAGTTCTTGAAAATATGTCTATTGCTATAATAGGTCTTGAAATCCTTGAGCATTTTACTGTATTTTTGACTATTCTTTATAAAGTACATATTCATTATTGCATTAAAAACTTATTGCATTTTAAGTTATATTCTGTAAGAATCTAAATAGTAAAACATGGAACCATTTATTATGATGACTGATCAAACATATAAATTGTTTCAGTTTGTCATAATTGAGAAACAAGCATATAACAAGACAAAAATCATAAGAATTTCAATAGAACACACAGATGATATCTTGTTAAACCAAGTCCAATGATACATTTTTACGTACAATTGTTTGAAAATATTTTACCATTAATTACAGAGGCAAAGTAGCATTTGCGACTAACTATCTTCTTGGCGGGCAACTTGCTTTGGCTCGGGCACTGCTGGCAGGGTCAAGTGAGCTGAGGACGGCTGTCTTACATCTATGGCACAGCCAGGCAAAGGTTGCTTCCAGCCTGGACTACTGTCCAAGCGCAAGACAGTGACCTTTGGGGCGGGATAACTGCTTCCATCATAGCCCAACCAAAATAAGTTTTGAGAATAAATGATAGAGAGCTTCAACATAATGACTTTGCAGAATTTTGTATAGACTTTTCATGACTATAGCCAACTGATTATCCTAAACTCAGGATACATGGAACTGTTCAAATTTTTACAATGGTCTTGACACGTAAGTTTTACTTAGTCTGGGATTAGCCTGTCTTCCATGATTCTCATAAAATACTGCATTTCCCTACAAGTGACTGCCTGTTTGAATTTATTTACAATTAATATTGATTTTTTTACATTCAGATTTTGTTTGGTTTTGTGACACTGTTAGATCTGCTTCAGTGCTGTATCTTTCATGCAGTTGTATATATGAGCTACTGCAGTATACCTCTGAAATATTGCTTGTGTTGTATTTACCTCATTATTTTCAGTTTTAAGATTTTCATTATTTGCTATGAAGAACATTTAACAAATGTACTTTGGAATAAAGAAATAAATTAAATAACAGACCTTGGAATTCTAATCCAAAACAAGAATCTGTTGTTTTATCAGAGATAGTGAATACATGTCAATTATTAATATTAAAACAATTACTATACCACTCATAGTGTAACAGGTCTTGGAATCATTGGTTCGCAGGGCTAAAATTTGCTTAGGTTTTTTTTATTTTTATTTTATTTTCATCCTTTGTGGTTTTGGAGATTTTTACCTTAATGGGCAAGTATTCACCACTGAGCTGTACCCTCAGGTCTGCCTAATTGCTGCCTATCAGCAGCAATCATTTTCTTCCCCTTAGTATGCTTAGGAAGGCTCTGCTCTAATTGCACTGTTCCTTCGATATTCCCCAATTCTTATAAAATCAGTATGAAATGGTTGCTTAAATCACTGATGTTCTTATCCAAATGAACAGAACTGAATGTTTTTGAGCTATAATATTAAAATGTCTTCAAGTATTTTTCCTGCCGCAGTCCCAGAATCCACAAAGAACCTGAGTATGTTTTGCTGGAGAAATGAATTTAGAAAACAAGGGCTTGGCTGTTGATATCCATTCACATTTCTACAGGGGTACCTTGCTCATGGGAACTCTCAGTGTACAGACATAGAGCATGTATGCGTGCACAGGGCACATGGACATAGTCTGAATTTTTATCTCAAGCATTAAATATATACATGTGTGCACATATATATTCAAAATACTTATGCATATCTCATAACTTTCAGTGATGCTATTCATTTAAAATCTAATGTATAACAAAATTTGCCTTATTTTCCCCTTTATTTGTGGGATTTTTTCTACAGTGAGAACCTTTATTCTTATTAATTACAATAATTTTTTTCTAGATCTAGTGTTCATTTAAGGAAATTTCACAATTGATATCCATAACCCTGTGAGAAAAAATCTACTTGATTTATATAGTTAAAAAAAAATTAATCCTTAATATTATTCCATCATGATAGTATTTTCCGAAGTCCTTAGAACGGTGTTTTCTTCCCTGAACTCTGTATTTCTAGTTGACCTCTTGTTCCTCCTATTCTATTTTTTTAATTTTGTTTTCAACATGGTTCATTTTACTTGTTCATTTTCTTCTGGAGAAAGACATATGAAGGATGTGGGAAATCTTATTCTAGTTCTAAGAGTCTAAACTATAAATTGTATTGTCTATGAAATGACACTCTTAAGCTCTGTTATGTCATTACCAGTGTCTTTCCACTAATTTTCATATAACCTTGATAGGAAATTAAATTATTTAGTTTCTTATTTGTCCACTCTTTACTGCAATAAGCTGTATGTTCAAAATAAGGTGCTTCTGTGTGAAAAAAAGAAACCACAAGAAGGCAAGCTGAGGTAGTGCACCGGTAAAGTGTGTGTGTGCATGTGTGTGTGTGTGTGTGTGTGTGTG